>LT669788.1:5187905-5327530 GCA_900128785.1 Arabis alpina
CAAAATCTACAAACATTATCACCTCCGTGAGAGTTCCCGAGTTGGAGGTGAAAAATGAAGGAATCCCGCAGCCTAGCACAAGTATGCAATGGCCACCTTATCCATCAAATGTGGACCAACATGCTTTGTCTGTATCAAGTCCGTGGCAGGATGATCTCTCAAATGTTCTAAAAAATGTTACCGATAACCAGGTTAGTCTTTACTCTTGTCTTTTCAATTACATTAGTTCGGGGCAGTTAGAGAAATTAAAAAATAAAATGCTTCCATGTGCCTCATGGCCATATCTCATCCTAGACATTGATGATGATACTTCTTTCAAATATGAAAACTGTGATAACTGGGTGTCTCATGTTGTTGGGGAAGCTGTAATCTGACAAACAAATAATGTAACTACTTGTATCTGAAATAACTGCATGATTCCAGAATCAAAGATTAGCATTCATACAAGGGATATGATGACCTAACTCATCCTTGACCTGTTTCAGCAGCCGTGGAATGCTTTTCCTGACTCTATCGAGGCTAATCCTTTGGACAGCGCTAAGCATATTCACCAACATGGAGCAAGTACTTCGTCATCTAACATTAATCAACAGTATTTGGAACCACAAGTTATAGAGGTTGTTGCATTTTCCCTTATCATATCAGTATATTATGGATGGATTTCTCCATTGATTCCTCTCTGATGATGTCATGTCGCAGGAATTAAGCAATGATGACTCTTCAAGTTTTGGTTTTCCAGGGAACGTAGTCATGGCACCAGTATACTCCTCTCATATGGTTCCAGTTATGCTTTGCAATTTTCTCTTAGATGCTTATTGATCACCCTTATTCAAACTTGCTTATCAGTTATTTAGTGTTTTGATCGATCAAAAGCTCCATTCGCAGGAAGAAGCTTGGCAGCAAGTAAACGAACAAAAGTCAGCTAATCCATTTGATCTCCCTTATGATTCTGAGTTCGAGTCAAATGACATGGTATGTAGAACCCTGTTCACGCATATGTCTCATAATTAAGTCAGATCTCACACCATCAATTTTTATGCCATTGTGTAATGTTGTTTAAAACTAGAGAATCTAAGTTGGGGGACAACTTCAAATCTTGTTCAGAGGCATTATCATGTTCTTTTTCTAGAAAGGCTTTAAACTCTATTATTGACTTTGTCGTGGTTGTATTTAATGCCAGTTTTTGGACATGAGTTCGTTACAAGGGGCTCTGCCCGATATCCAGACTCCACCAATATTCCCTAATGGTGTATCACAACCATGGCTCACTGCAGATTCTGTACCCTCGTACCTACCTGCTCCAGGAGGTGCACAAGGTGATAATAATTCTGTTTATTAGAGTCTTGCAAGAAATTTAACATCTAACTATGTTTCTTGAAATATCAATACTTCACTCCCTTCAAATATAACTTTAAGCACATTGCTGCTATCACGTCAAGTTCAAGTTGAATGAAAAGAACTTATATGGTTGTGCCAACTACATATAGCTTCAAGTTTCACTTGAAAAGTCTCTCTAAGTCGTCCTTGTAACCTTATAGGCTTGGTAAGTTATCTAATTCCTTGAAAAACTGCTGCAGGTGGCTTAGCATACATGGCAGGGCAAGCAACAACGTCTCAACTAAAGTAAGTTTTGCAATGTGATAGTATAATCTTAAATTGATGATGTTTATTGGCTATGATGAGTTGAATAACTCTGTCGTGCTTTGTTCATTTGTTCGTTAATGTGATAAAATGCTTTCGTTACATTATTGTCTTATCGCGTAAACATGGATGCAGGAATTCAGCTGCGCAAGGCCCTGTTGCATCAACTGGAGGCAACCCATTTGCTTAGAAATTCCTCGATCTGCTTCTTATTTAAATGCATTCTATATTTTTTGTAAGAAGAAGCCAGTCTCGTTGTGCATTGTGTTTCCTTCTTTGTTCGGAATCAATCAACTACAGATGTATGTACTTTTGATTTTTTTGAGTGTATTTGCAAGTAGACTTGACTACCATGATTAAGTCGACTCGACCAAGAAATGCGTCAAACATGACCAACAAAAGCAAAAGCATATTTTATAGTCCTTGTTCAAAGAAACTGATAGTTTTTTTTCCAATCAAGGTCAAGCAACATGAGGCAAAACAACAAACTTGAGATTACTTTGATACTTTATATATACACTCCGAATTGTAATGAGTCAAAATGAAAAAGAAATTTATTATGTTACCTTTCATATAGCTCAAAACCATGAGTAAAACAGCAGACTTCATGACTCAAAATCTGGTAATATAGTTCCTCTATACACAACACATATATGACAACACAATACATATGATAAAAATAGCTGTTTGTAGTAATTAATGAAAAATAAGAAGAATGAAAGAGAGGTGGAGCTAAGTCAACTAGAGATAAATATGATCGGCCATTTTTATTTTTAAAACCTAATCACGCATAAGTAAATTACTCTTTAGAAGTTTTTTTTTGTTACGATCCAACAAATTCTATTATAATTTGCTTTTTCTAACAATTTTTAATAAAAATTATGCGTGAACAGAAAAAT
Source organism: Arabis alpina (assembly GCA_900128785.1). Classification (NCBI taxonomy): domain Eukaryota; kingdom Viridiplantae; phylum Streptophyta; class Magnoliopsida; order Brassicales; family Brassicaceae; genus Arabis; species Arabis alpina. The sequence goes on from LT669788.1 coordinate 5,190,446, forward strand.
AATACTCCTTCCGTTTCATAATGTAAATTGTTTTGGGTTTTTTTGTTTTTCGTTTTAGAATGCAAGTTGTTTTGACATCTTCATGTAAAGAAGTATTAGTAAAATAAAAATTTATCTAAAATGTAAAAAAGCAAATATAGTTTACAATTTAAATGTTATTGCTTTTACTAAAATAATGATTTAAGAAAGCACTTTTCAAAAATAAAGTAAATTTTTTTAAACACCATGTTTTTAACCATATTATAAAACGGAGGAAATATGATTCATGTCAATGGTTCACGTGAAGGAAGTTGGTAACCAAAGGAAAAAAAGATAATAAAACTAAACTTAAACAAGCGATAAAATGGTTTGATTTTAATTTAATTTTTGAATAATTACTTGTTTGTGTTTATTCGTCGTCTCGTTATTAATGACTTATATTTGAGCATTGTGTTTATTTCCTTGTTAGGAAAAAAACTTCATCAGCTGTGTGGAGAAACAAGTTAGTTGTGGTTTGCTAAGAATTGCACCCCTAGACGGCTAGACGTAGCCTTCCAAGCGATGTCTAGTGAAGAAATAATAACGAAAAGTTTTTTTGTAGCTGTTGTGTTCCTATTTTAAATTCCCGTGGGATGGATATTTTAAACTATATTATAAGGTATTAGTAAAAACTGGTCTCGAGTATTAAGAGTATTTTTTATAAAACTTTTTCAGATATAAAATAATTTACATAAAAATAAGAAAATTGAGATACACATAAATTTGAAGTAATCATAATAAAATCGATTTTTTTTTTGGTATGAAGATGGAAGACAATTGTCCTCCACAATTTATTCAAAAATAGTCATTAAACAATCACTTCCGCACAAGTCGCGGTCGTGTAAAACCATTAACATCATCAATCCAGATTGGACGTACACTCTTTGGAATAAACGGTAACAAAAGAAATCCTAATGGTAATGAAAATGCAAACAATGATAAGTTGATAACTACAGTGTTGTGACCAAAAAAAAAGAAAAGTTGATAAACAACACTCTAGTTAACTTATTCATCTATTTAGTAGATAAAAAAAACTTTGGTTATAGATAAATACTGAATTTAGCAAGCACGACTACAATTGCAAACACGATCATTAATATTTTCTGGCCAATCAGCATCCATACATGATGAGCAACGATCATACTTAAATATCTGAATTCTCTTATCTTTTGTGATATCGTCTAGGCAAGCTTTGTTTCCATTATTTCTGCATTTTCCTGGATATATTCGTACAATGTGACATCTCTTGGAGGCAGCTTTTACCTCTGTTGATTTATACCATTAAAGAATTTTTTTTGTTATTATGGTAGATATAGAAGATAAAATAAACAAATATATATATTAGAATAAACTTCAATTAATATCTTACGTACCCCCATGATAGCTCAAAACAAGAAACATGAAACACACAAGAAACAATGAATAAAGTAGCAGACTTCATGGCTCAGGATCTGATAAAAGATTATTCACCTTCTCAATTGTATATATTCTTGTGAACATATTAATTATATATATGTAAATATATATATACACATGATAAAAATAGTTTGTTTCTATTTAAGTTGTGACAGAAGATAAGAGGTGGAGCGAGGTCAACGAGATTAGAAAAGAGAAGGGTGGAACGAAATTAACGATACTTCTTTTACGAGATTTTTTTACTTTACTCCACCTTTATCTCTTATTATTTTATCTTTCCACAATACTTATTTTATTTAATTTTTATGTTCACAAACATATTTAATGTGATTCTACTATTGCGAAACATATATAAATTAACGAAAAATCAAGTGAGGTTAGTTTGTTCCATCGTTTGAATTCGTTTTTTAGTTTCGCCGCGAGAACTTGAAATTCCAAATTTCACTAATAATAAAGAAATCCAATCATTTTATATGCAAGAACCACAAAAATACATGAAGTTATGAGATAGAAAATTTAAAATGAGAACTTTATGAATGAAATCTGAGAAGAAATAAAATATGAGGAAGTTATGAGTTGAAGTTAAGATTAAACATATAGAGCTCTAAAATCGGTTGATGAAGCATTTAAAACTCGATTTTGTTGTTCACGGTAGTTGGAAAATTTGAATCAATTGACATTTTCATAAATAAGTGATATCTCTAATTAGTTTTTGAGTCTTTTTGTTCATTTCTAAAAAGATTTTTTAAAAAACAAAAAATGATAACATAATGGCAATTTGTGAATATGTAAGGGTACGAAGGATGTATTTGTGAGAAAGTAGCAAATTATGAAGAGGAGGAAAAATGGAGTAAGTTTTGAGTTTGACCCCAAATTGAAGATTACATATTTCCAAGTATCCCAACATTAAAAGGGAAATTATTGTGTTAACTTTCATATAGTATATTTCAAAAAAAAAAAAAAACTTTCATATAGCTCAAAGCAAGAACCAACAAAAACACAAGAACAAAAATTATGGTCTGTTTAATTACTCTTGTTAAAACTTATAAAAGTATATTCTTTTAAGAGATGAACTATATTACCAGAATCCAAGAAGTGCTTTGTTCATTTGTTTAAGTAATTATTTAAGTAAAGAATCCAAGAAGTGCTTTGTTCATTTGTTCCTTAATGTGATAAGATGCATTCGTTCTTATCGCCTAAACATGGATGTAGGAACTCAGCAGCACAAGGCCATGTTGCATCTACCGCAGGCAATCCATTTGCTTAGAAACTCCTCGATCCGCTTCATCATCTTCAATGCATTCTATATTTTTTTGTAAGAAGAAGAAGCCAATCTTATTGTGCATTGTGTCTATTTCAAATGCATTTGAATGGAACTGTGATGATCCCATCTATCAACAGATAATAGTGTTGAAACACTCAAGAGTAGCACTTCATAATAGTGTCCCAATTGAATTCACCTCCTAACTGATGATCATATATGTGTGGTACGTACTTAACTATATTCTCATGCAATACGGAAAACATAATCAGTCATAATGATCTTTATTTAAAAGCTTTGGTAACGATGATACACGTAATCATAATCATATCGATTTTAATAACAACAATGAAAAAAAAAGGAAATCTTGTATTAGATTGACACGACTTAAAAATAACAAACATTACATAGTAACTTATTCATCTTGTTAGTAGATAAAAAAAAAACTTTGGTTATAGCAAAATATTGAATTTAGCAAGGACGACTACAATTGCAAGAACGTGATATTGGTCTTCCTGGGAAATTAGTATCCACACATGAGCAAAGATCATACTTAAATACTATACCAAATTTCTTATCATTTCTGATATCGCCTAGGCAAACTTTGTTTCCATCATTTCCACATTTTCCTGGATAGAATAGTACAATGGAACATCTCTTGGATGCAGCTTTTACCTCTGTTGTTTTACATTATTAAAGAATTTTTTTTGTTATATGGTAGATAGAGAAGATACAATAAACAAATAGATATTAGAAGAAATGTAACTATCTTACGTACCCCCGTGATAGCTCAGAACAAGAAACATGCAAGCACAGAGAACAATGAATAAAGTAGCAGACTTCATGGCTCAGGAATCAGGATCTGATAAAAGATTCACAAACTATATATATTATTTTCTTATTCTTCTTAAATATATAATCTTGTGAAAATATTAATTATATATATATCTACATATGACAAAAATAGTTTTTTTTCTTTCTATTAAACTTGTGAAAAAACCAAAATAAAATAGAAAGGTGGAGCGAGATCAACGAGATTAAAAAAAGAAGGGTGGAACGAAATTAACGTACTTCTTTTACGAGATTTTTTTTACTTCGCTCCACCTTTATCTCTTATCTTTTTTTATTTTATTTTTATTTTCACAATGTTTATTTTATTTCATTTTTATGTTCACAAAGATATTTCATGTGAATTCTACTATTGCAAAACATATATAAATTAACGAAAAATCAAGTGAGGTTATAGTTTTTTCCATCGTTTGAGCTCGTTTTTTAGTTTCACCAAGAATTCAAAATTTCGAATTTCACTAATAACAAAGAAAGCCAATATTCAATTTATATGCAAGAACCACAAAAATACATAAAATTATGAGAGAAAAAAATTAAAAATGAAATTAGAGAACTTTTTGAATGTAATTTGAAAAGAAATGAAATATGATGAAGTTATGAGCTCAAGTTAAGATTAAACATTTATAGCTCTAAAATTGGTTGAGGAAGTATTTAAAACTCAATTTTGTTGTTCACGGTAGTTGGAAAAATTGAAAACAAATGACATATTTATAAATAAGTGACACCTCTTAGTTTTTGGATATTTTTGTTAATTTCTAAAAAGATTTTCACAAAACAAAAAATGATAACATAATGTCATTTCGTGAAGGGGAATATGTAAGCTACTAAAGGATATATTTGTGAGAAAATAGCAAATTATGAAGAGGAGGAAAAATGGAGTAATGAAGTTTTGAGTTTGACCCCAAATTTTAGATTATATGTTTGCAAGTATCCCAACATTAAAAGGAAAATTATTATGTTACCTTTCATATAGCTAAACACAAGAACCCATGAGTAAAATACCAGACTTCATGATTAAAAATCTTGTACAAGATTGTCTCTATATTACTTACAAAAGTTATGGTTTGTTTACTCTTGTTAAAACTTATAAAATTATATTCTTTTTCATTGTTAACACTCGTAATAAACACTCGTAATTATTTAAACAAAGAATCCAAGAAGTGCTTTGTTAATTTGTTCCTTAATGTGATAAGATGCTTTCATTACAATTACAGTATTGTCTTATCCCATAATTTTGTACAGTTTGGGAGTTGTGCTTTTGGAGATTTTGACAGGTAAACAAGATTGGACCATTACATGCCGACTAAAGAAGAAAAACTAGCTTGTAGAATGGTTCGACCGTACCTCACAAGCAAACGCAAGGTTCTCAAAATCTTGGCCACTCGGCTAGGCACATAGTACTACCTGAACAAATTAAACAAAGAGATTACCTAAGCTTGCGGCCAGTGTCTCTTACTCGAACAAGAATCGTGCCAGACCATGGACCAAGTGGTCTACGCCTTACAACAAGTTCAGTGATATAATGAATAATATAAATCAGAATTCCAGTTTTATTAGCGCTATGATCCGAATATCATACAAAAATTGACTTATATGACATCTAATTTAAACGTGATTTTAAATGTTATATATCAGATTGAGATGTTACGTGCTCGTTTTATTAGTTGTGTTTTTGAACATGTATCTGCAATATCTAACTTGGTGGCTCGGTCAATTGACAAAAGTATTATTCGAGATGGACGGTTTAATTCATATTTAGCTCTCGTAGGTCCGACTTGGTTACATGAGTGTCTTCGGCGGGAAGCTATGCAGTAGCATCGTTAGATGTTTTGTTACATTACCAATTTATCATATATCTATCAGATGTTAAAAAAAAAATGCTATATATCGTATTGAAGCAAATAATAATAATCTTTTGAAATTAGTGGCTTTGTAAATCATAAACATAAAGCAAACACAACTGTTTTCAACATTTGATCAGTTTATAAATGCCTTGGAATCTTATTGTACAATATTGTGTTTACTTTTTTGTTCGGAATCAACTACTGATGTATGTACTTTTTATTTTTGAGTGTATTTGCAAGTAGACTTGACTACCATGATTAAGTCGACTCGACCAAGAAATGCCTCAAACATGCCCAACCAAAGCATGTTTCTATATATAGTCCCTCTTCAAAGAAAGTTGAGTGTTTTTTCCAATTATGGCCAGGCAACATGAGGCAAAAATAACAAACAAAGCAAACAAATGCAACTCAGATATAAACATGATGAATGCAATTCGAATTGGCTTTTATGTTCTTCTAGTTCTTGAAACTCTCAGTGACCACCAAAGGTAGAAGAGCAAATGAGCAATGTATATCTCTTCCATTGCAATACAGGTAAAACCCTCACTGCCGATTGGCGGAGAAAGATAATATATTCGCATATGTTTTTTCATTTCCATTTGGCGACAATGGAAATAATAAACACCAAAAACCCTTACTTATTTAATCAGTAAGAATATTTGGTTATGAATAAACAATAAAATTTAGTTATTGTTGGTCCCTTCCCGAAGGGGGGGATTATAGTTATAACATTCACAAAGATCATACTTATGTGCCTCGTTTCTGATATTGCCATAGCACACCTTGTTTCCGCATTGTCCAGGAAACGTTTTTTCAAGTGGACTCCTCTTTTGCGGCCTTGGTGGAGCTTCTACCTTTGAGACTTTACATCAACAAAAACAACATATGATGATCCAACAAACTTGAGATTAGTTTGATACTTCTATATACTCCGAATTGTAATGAGTCAAAAATGAAAAGGGAAATTGTTATGTTACCTTTCATATAGGCTATAGCTCACAGCAAGAAACAAAAAAAGACCAGAAAGCACGAGGAAAACAAGAGACTTCATGACCTGAAATCTGGTAAAAGAGTTCCTCTATACACAACACATATATATGATGATAAAAATAGCTGTTTGTAGAACATAAATGAAAGAGAGGTGGAGCTCAGTCAACGAGAGATCAATATGATGCTCCAACAAAATTGGTTAAAATATTGTTATTGTATAGACTAAACAAAATTGACATTAGTTTTAGAAAATTGGTTAGAAATATATATTCATATTTTGGTGCTAATTTTAGAAAATTTAAAATATCAACTGACCACATAAATATAAACATGAAATTAAATTATGTGGTTAGAAAATACTATTTTAACCAAATTAAATAATGGATTATAAATGGAATTGATTTAAGATACTTTTTGATGTTTTTTTCTTTCAATAAAGATTTATTATATATATGAAAAAAAACCCACATAGATTAGTGATCAGATAATAGTATTGAACACCCAAGAATAGCACTTCACCATAGTGTCCCAATTGACTTCACCTCCTAACTTATGATCATATATGTGAATTACGGGTACGTACTTATATTCTCATGCAATACGAGAAATCTCATTGCAATACGAGAAATCTCATCACCCTACTATTAAGGTCTTGTCAAAAGGAGAGTAGGATACCTCCACTTCCAACCAAGTCTCTTCTCCTACTATTGAAGTAGAGCATAGTATTCGCAGGTCCTCATCCGGTAAAGATTTAGAGTCCAACCGGTTTGTTTCTCTGGGTTCTTCACAAGAAGACGAAAGAAATGACTCGATGAATCTATTGACTCCATCGGAAAAAGAAACCTTAGAGGAAGACCGGTAAAACCCTCTACAAAAGTCATGGAGATGAAACTGCATTTTGTATCGGCTACACGCGGAAATCGTGGTTGTGGCCAATTGTTAAATCGAAGCAGAAGATTTGATTTATAATCTAGTTTTATTTATTGCAACTTTATCTTTACATTCGTGTAATCTACTTCCAAAAACTAGATGATTTCGACCATTAGTTGTAACAGTCTATTAATAGAAAATACGAGAATAAACTAAACTTAAACATGCGACAAATTGGTTTGATTTAATTTGCTTTTTGAATAATTATTTGTTTGTGTTTATTCATTGTCTCGTAAATGACTTATATTTGAGCATTGTGTTTATTTCTTTGTTGGAACCAACTTCAGCTGTATCGAATAAGAAAGTTATGTTTTGCTAAGAATTGCTCCTCGAGATCACTTAGCACTCCAAGCAATGTCCAGTGAAAAGATAATAACAAAAACTAAAATCTCTTAGAAGATGTGTATTCTCTTATAGAACGTTTTTAGATATTACAAAATAAAAAAAAAAAAAGATATTACAAAGTTTACATAAAAAGTAAGAAATTTGAGATACATATAATCATTAATCATATGGATTTTAATAATAACAATGGAAAAGGAAATGAAACCATATATTAGATTGACACGACTTTAAATAACAAACACTATAGTAACTTATTCATCTATATATTTACTAGATAAAAAAAAACTTGGGTTATAGATTTTTTCTTTTTGAACAACAAGATCTTCGTTAGATTAAAAATTCTCGGTTACAAGGGTATACACACCCCACACGAATCTAATACAAAGAAATTCAAATGTTTCGGACAGGAGTCATGGACTAAACCATGGTGTTTAAAAACTTTAGAGTCAAATGACATGGTTCTAACCATTGGGAAGGATTCGGTTTTTACCGAGCTAATCCTTTTTTCTTCGACTAAAACCGCCGGGGTTATAATTTGAGTCACCGAGGACATCCTGGATTCACACTCTAAGTCTAGCAACCAAATATTGGCCTTACACACAACTAATAATAACAAAGATAACACTAGTGCAATGTAAATAACTAAACATCTTGACAATCCTATGCTGCAACCATCTTCCGAATACCCTTTACAATTTGATCCCTTAAAAGAACCGGTGATGAAGCGATTTACCGTAATGGATCGGAAGTCGGAGTTTGGGAGCATCAGAATAGTTTTATATCATCAAAGAAATTTGTTATATGGTAGATAAAGAAGATAAAACAAACAAATTGATGTTAAAATAAACGAAACTACATAATTAAATTAATATCTTACGTACCCCCAGAACAGGATAGCTCAAAACAAGAAACATGAAAACACAAGAAACAATGAATAAAGTAGCAGACTTCATGGCTAAAGATCTGATAAAAGATTGCACAAACTATCTCTATACACAACACTCGTAATATATATACACAACACATGTGATAAAAATATTACATTAATGAAAGAGAGGTGGAGCCAAGTCAACGAGATCAATGTGATCGGATAATAGTAATGAACACCCAAAAATAGCAATTTATTGCATATATAGTGTCCCAATTAACTTCATCTAATGATCATATGAATTAAGGGTACTGGGTACACTTATATTCTCATGAAATCCGAAAATCAACGTAACTAATCACGCATAAGTGAATTTTCTCTTTTTTTTTTATAACGATTCAAATTGGATTTCTATTAAAATTATGCGTGAATAGACAAATGATAGTATCATGCATGTGTCAAGGGTACGTTCACATGGAACATATTTTAGATTACTGAAACGAAACGAAACTTAATTATGCGGTAAATTGGTTGGTTTGATTAAATTTAAATGCAGTAGAATGACTTTTGTGGTTTTTGGGATCAGTTAGGTATTCAAATCAAACCATTATACTAAAATGATCCTCATCAGAGACTATACGTTTAGCAAACTCAAATCACTTACCTGTTTGTTGGGTTACATAGCAGTCCCATAGAGAGTATTCCTCAACAACACTAAGAAAAACATATTTGCTTCATTTGGTCACATCACAATAAGTTGCAATACATCGATAAATCAGCATCGTTCAGCATCTCACACTACCATTTACTTGTTCTACTAGAATTATGGGTAAATCAGAACATCATCAAGTTTGTCGTCATACCAACAACAAACGGCTCCATCAATAACCGCGTCAAGAAGTAGAAGACAACACCGAGCATGATTGATATGGGAAGAGCTGGCAGAGCTCGGTTGTACACGGACAACAAAATAAGAGTACACCCAAGTCCCGAGATAATCGCGAGGTAACAAGCATATACTGTCATCAGATCATACATTGCTGCTCTACCAACAAGAACACTGTAGAATATAAAGTCTCCAAGACCTAGTTTGATGCCATTCCTTAAATTCTCGACGTTATTCGATTCCTCAAAACCTCTCAAGTCTTCCCTATCATCTCCCCATCCCATCAACTCAACCAGAGGAGACATTTCTTCATCTGCAACACTTCCTCTGCTTTCGATACTTTCTCTGATCCCAACTACGGTTGAATGCTCAGACGATACAGAAGATGCAAAATGTCCTTCGCTTGGTGACCTATCAACACTATCTCTGTTTCTGTTACCATTACCATCTACATTGTCTATATCCCTCACCGCAACAGCATTATAATCGAGGTTATGAGAGTTTTCCCTCACTGCTTGCAGCTCTACTGAACCAGAATCTGAAACCCCACCACCACCACCACCACTAACTAAAGCCCTTAAACTCGAGCCACGGTTTCTCCCGTGATGGCTTGACACAGTAGGTCTAGCTTCATAAACCATAGCAGGAAGTTCCTCATCGCGTGTCGAAGCAAGCTCAACCAAGAGCTTAAGTGGACCACCAGGAGCTAAAACAGCAACCAAATCATACAAAGCTAGAGCCACCAGTATAAACCATGTAGTCCACTCAGGCAATTTCGTAAACCAAGCTGCAACAACTATCCCCATAACTACCATATAACACTGCCTTACCAAAATCGGCATTCCACCAGAAAACACAGATAAAGTCCCAAGAATCGTGAAATTGAAAAGCAATACGAAACAAGTAATGGAATCAACAGGGATCGAGAAATGCTGAATAATCGACAAGAAAATCGCTCCTCCCATTGTACCTAAATCAAAATCACACAATCAAAAATCGAGTACACAAACCCTAAGAACAAGTGTTAAGAGTTTTGGTTTAACCTACCTAAGACGAAGAAAGCTGAGAAACGCATGTAATGCTTGAGGAAATTAGTGAAGTTGTAGTAGAAGAGGAGTACAAGTACGAAAGTGACGGCTGCAACGAGTACGACGAAGACGATTGCGTTTTCGAGACTACCTTCAAGCTTAACGGTGGCGGAATCGGATGGATTCTCGATGTAGATGAGATTCGCGGCGGTACGGATCTGTGAATCAGAGGTTACAGAGAGAGAGTAAGTGAGAAGAACGACGAGGAACATACAGATTGAAACTGGAGCCATTACACCGATTATCTCAACTCCAAGAGAATCGAGTATACTCGAAGACTCCATTGCTACACAATTTTTGGTTCTCAAGGAAGAAGAAGAAGAAGAGAGACGAGATTTTAGAGGGGCTATTTAGAAAATAAGAAAATTTACAAAAAAGCCATCTAACTTTTAGTATTTTATAAATTTAGCCTAATACATAAGAAATGGAAATTACTACCCTAAAAGCGTAAACCTAAAATGTCCGCGAACGAGATACCTGACGAGCTATGGAGGAAGATACTAGAGATTGGTGTAAAGTCTTCGACTTTCTCTTACAAAGATCTTTGTTGCGTCTCTATCTCCTCTCGTCGTCTTTGCAGATTGTCCTCTGATGATTCTCTATGGCTTCTTCTTCTCTTTATTGATTTTCCTAACCATATCGATTCTTCTGCTTCCTCTTCTCAATCTGATACCAAGTTTATCTATAGGACAAGGTAATCTTTGATTTGGTTGGTTTGAAATTGTGCTGCTGATGTTTCTTGTGTTGTGACTTGTCAGTGATTGATGAGATTTCAAGCTTTATGGATAGGTTTGAGAGGGAGAAGGAGAGGAAAGTAGCTGCATATAGAAGAGCTTTATTGAGGAAAGAGAGTGAAGTTTCAGAATGGGGAAGGAGGATTGGTGAATTGGAGACTCGATTTTCAGAGGAAGCAGAGAGATTAGAAGCTACTTCTAAAGAATTTTCAGATTTGCAGAAGATCAGGTAGTCACAATCTTGTCAAATTCCAGAAAGCTTGTTGTTTTGATGCATGAATTATAGTATCCTCTTAAGGGTTTGCTTGATCTTTTGTGACAGTTTGAAATTATGATTCTTTGTTGATCAAAGTGATATGAGGTTGATCTAGTGTTCTTGCCTCATTCATCTTTGTGATGTTAATTTGTTATTGGCTTTCTCTCAGGCAAGCATCAGTAGCATTGAATGTTTGGCAGCCCGAGGTTGTACGCGGTAGACAAAAGCAAATGGTTGAGCAAAACGCGGTTCCTGTTGAAGGTCGATTGCGTACGCTTGAGATGGAGATGAAGTTATGCAAACAGCAAATCATGGGTGTGAATCGGGCACTTGTGAGTATACATTATGGGTTTTCCAATCATGTTCCACTAGTTGGCTTTTTGATTGTATCTTAAAATGTTTCCTTTGTGATTGCAGAGGGAGGTGAAACGTAGATTTGACATGGCGAAAAAAGAGCTAGAATCAATGAAGTATCATCCTTTACGAGATTATAAGTCGTCGATACGTAGTGGAGACCAATTAAGTAATGCCAAGAGGAAGAAGTTGAAAACGAGCTTTAACGGTAAGTTTAAGAACATTTCTTGCCTGGATTCCGCTAAAGCAGTTCGGGCTAAAAACCCAGCTATACACAAAAACAAGGGCAAGGTGTTTTACTCAGAATCAGAATGATAAATGGAGGCACCATTCCATAGAGTCACAGAACACTAAGAGTAGTTGTATTATATCTTGTTTCTTTTCCAATTAGATTTCCAGGAAGAAAGCTCAATCTTGTCACAAAAGAGAATTTGATCGAGTCTGTAAGTTTGGTTAATCTGTATGTATGTATCATGAATAATTACATTTTTGTTTCAAGTCTTGGTTCTTTGGAATGGTACCAACTACCATCTGCGTCAAAGGCACTTTAACGTCAAGGTCTTGAGTCCATCACCATCACTACTGGTTCTTAATTTGGTTGTTGTTGACTTGTTGCATTCAAATCATATACCACTAACCATTGATTTGTGCATAGCAGATTCTATGTGGTTCGAATTAGACCGGTAAAAATGTTCTATGTTCTTAATCGTCCGGTTTACTTTTTACCCAAAAAGCCGCGTATTGAAAATTTCCAAACGTGTGGGTCCCTTTAAGGACGTGTCACATTTCCCCTTGTGTGCTTCATCTTCATTGGATAATTTTTACAAATGGTCAACACAGTGGCATAATCGTAAATCTAGCAAAACTTTAGAGTCTCCCTTTTTAACTCGCCGGCTAAATTTCCGTCGTTAAATTTCTTCACTCCCACCACTTTTTCTTCTTCCTCCAATTTGACCACAAACGAAGAATCTTCTTCAAAGCGATGAAGCATATTTTTAAGAAGCTACACAGAGGTGGAAATCAAGATCAGAATCGAACCAACGATGCAGTTCCATCATCATCGGATCAAAATCGGATTCCCGTTGCTCCGAATCCTCAAGTAACTACTTCTTCTTCGGCCACGGAGACGATTCCGGTGAACGGAGCTACTTCTTCTCCTGCTCCAACTTCTGCTACGAATCGTTCGGATTATATATCGTCCGAGGAGGAATATCAAGTACAGCTAGCCCTAGCGATTAGTGCGTCGAATTCGCAGTCTAGTGAAGATCCGGAGAAGCATCAGATCCGAGCAGCGACGTTGTTGAGTTTAGGAAGTCATCATCGGATGGAGTCAAGGAGGGATTCATCGGAAGTAGTGGCTGAGAGGTTATCGAGGCAGTACTGGGTAAGTGTTCTCTTCTTCTTTAGGGAAATGCTGAATTTACTCTCAACATAGCTTCTTTGTTGTTGCACTTGCTTGATGTTATATAGCTTTGTTTCTTTCCTGATGATTCAGTCTCCATGGTTTTACTTGAATAACTTGTATTGAACTATTCCTAGGAATATGGAGTGCTTGACTATGAGGAGAAGATTGTCGATAGTTTCTATGATGTGTACAGTCTATCCACTGACTCGGCGAAGCAGAAAGAAATGCCATCGCTGGAAGATCTTGAAAGCAATCATGGAACACGTGGCTTTGAAGCTGTAGTTGTAAATCGACCTATTGATCCTTCCTTGGATGAGTTGCTACAGATTGCACAATGTATTGCATTGGATTGTCCTACTACTAGTGTTAATGTGTTGGTACAGAGGCTGGCTGAACTTGTCACTGGTCATATGGGTGGTTCTGCGGAAGATTCCAGTATAGTATTGGCAAGGTGGACTGAGAAAAGCAGTGAGTTCAAGGCAGCACTGAATACTTGTGTATTCCCTCTTGGATTTGTAAATATTGGTCTTTCTAGGCATCGTGCTCTGCTTTTCAAGGTAATCTTCCAGACCCTCTTCCTGGCTTTAGTCTTTTTTTATCCTACTTCCTTCTTCCAGTAGAAAATAGGTCTACTTGTGCCTAATAATGAACACCTTGACTGATGGGCCACCTAAGCAGATGCCTTGCTTCTTATCATATATCCTGTTTGATTTCGGAAATTAATTTGTGGGCAGTTTACTTCTCCTAATGTAGGTTTTGGCAGACAGTGTCAGGTTGCCTTGTAGGTTGGTAAAAGGTAGCCATTACACGGGAAACGAGGATGATGCTGTGAACACAATAAGACTGGAAGATGAAAGGTTGTTAGTTATTCTTCTCACTATGATTCCAGTAATTTAATTTGTATTTTTTGCAAAAATGTAACATTTCTCCCCTCCTTTCAGAGAGTACTTGGTTGATCTTATGACAGATCCTGGGACGCTTATACCTGCTGATATTGCAATTGAGCCATATAACTCACATGGAAACAAACTTCCCACAGCTCAGTTGTCGAATGACTTCGGGCATTCAGTGCCAAAGCTGTCAGAAGGTGAAGGAAGTAGTCAGAGTTCTATGGCTGACAATAGTTCTTCTTTGGATAGAAGGTCAGAGGCTGAAAGGGCAGATTCCAGTCAGTTGGAGAATATTTCCTTGGCAGCAATTGGAAAGGGGAATCGAGGAGCCATAAATGATAGTCCAAGAACGAACATGAATATAGTTCCATACAATCAGAACAGTGATGAAGACCCAAAAAACCTTTTCGCAGACCTTAACCCATTTCAAAATAAGGGAACTGACAAGCTGTATATGCCCACAAAATCAGGTTTGAATAATGATGATTTTCATCAACAAAAAAATAATCCTCTGGTTGGTAGATCACCTGCACCAATGATGTGGAAGAACTACAGTTGCAATGAAGCCCCAAAGAGAAAGGAGAATAGTTATATGGAAAATATTCTCCCGAAACTCCACCGAGATCCTCGTTATGGAAATAATAATTCCTCATATGGTACCTCAAGCTCCAATGGAGCTGTTTTGTCAAATGTGCCTGGCAGAGACAATGTGACTTTTGTGTCACCGGCTGCTGCGTCACCATCCTTCACTTCCACTGGAGATCAGTATACACCAAGTATGGTGGAGGATATGAACAGAAACACCAACAATGAACTAGATGTCCAGCCTAACGCTATGGTACATGGACACCAAAAAGATGAATCTCACGTCCATGATCGTAGAAAGTACACAAGTGATGACATATCTACTGGGTCTGATCCGAGGTTTAAGGATCAAGAAAGTACAAGTTCATCTCTTGATTCTACATCCTACCGGAATGATCCTCAAATTCTCGATGATGCAGATGTTGGTGATTGTGAGATCCCTTGGAAGGATCTTGTGATTGGGGACAGAATAGGATTAGGTAATGTGGCCTGCTGGTTATTTTTCTAAATGTTTGAAATATTAAATAAGTTAGCATCTTTTATCTTTTTTGACGGCAACTACCTAGTATTTATTGGGAGCAAATTTTTTGTAGCATCTACCATTTCTTATTACTAGGGATAGCTATGACATTATGAACACTTCAGGTAACCTATAGCTTTTGTGGATCACATGTTCTAATGCTTCTCTTATTTTGGTTAGGGTCCTATGGGGAGGTCTATCATGCTGACTGGAATGGCACGGTTAGTTTTTAAAGAACCTTATGTTTGACTTTACAAGATTGGTATTGTAGAAATATTTTTCTCCAGAACTTGCTCCACTTTAGTTGTGTTCACATTATTTAGGGGTTGAATTGTGTCGAGAAGCTTGTATCTGACGAAATTGTTAATGTTTGGAAGACTATGTTAAACGAGATGAGTTCAAACAGCTAAAATGCAGAACCTAGATGCATGTTTGGTCATTGAACAGTCAAAACAGTGATTGTGTTCGTTATAGTTAAATATTGTTTGAAAAGCACTTTTAGATAGGCTTGTTTCAGTGACTAGTGGCTAATGCATCAGAGCCTCCATGGTATCTTCTCTGGCATTCTATCATCGGTATTAGCTGTTGGCTTTTTAGTGTGTTTAGTTTTAATCATTTATGTGATTTAAAATAGCCTTTTATGTCTCGCATGCTGTAGTATCTCATCTATTCTTTTCAGAACTGGAACGACTTAAGTTTATTTTTCTGCGTCTTTGTTATGGTTGAATTTAGGAAGTTGCTGTCAAGAAATTCTTGGACCAAGACTTCTCAGGTGCTGCTTTGGCCGAGTTCAGAAGAGAAGTAAGCCATAAGTTCACTTGCGTTTGTTTACCAGTCTTCTTCTTAGCCGCTAGTGTTTACAATATTGAATTATGTCAAAACACCTACAAGAGGCCAATCGGGGAAGGAATAGCTTACCATTTTATATGATCTCACTGCTTAACCTTAGTATATGGGTAGCACCGTCTAATCTTCACTACAAAATATTGTGCGTAGTCTATTTCTTGTTTGTTATGTAATTTCTCCAATGTAGTCGGAATGGTGTAGAATTCACATTAGTGAGAGCCTTTGGGTCGTCTTCATAAAATTCTCAAAGCTAATTGTTGAATTCAGGGTTATCTGCTGGAGAAGGCTGCCCGATTAATTGTTTGGTTGAATCTCAATGGCCTACATTGCAGCTGCATTTATACGCGCCTTTCAATTCCCACTCGTAATATTAATGTTTCTTTATTTGAAGGTACGCATTATGCGAAGATTGCGTCATCCCAATGTTGTTTTCTTCCTTGGGGCTGTTACTCGTCCTCCGAACCTTTCCATTGTCACAGAGTTTCTGCCAAGGTTTGTCCCATCGTCTTGTTATGAAAATGAATTGCATATGAGTTTCATGAGCCCTCAAAGACTATTTTTTTTTCTTATAGAGGAAGCTTGTATCGCATCCTTCATCGACCCAAATCTCAGATTGACGAGCGTCGCCGGATTAAAATGGCCCTTGATGTGGTAGAAAAATAGATATATCATGTTCCATGTCCCCTGGCTTAATCCTAGTCTCTAAATTTCAGACCACTGTTATTTTTCAGGCAATGGGGATGAATTGCTTACACACCAGCACACCGACAATTGTTCATCGTGATTTAAAAACACCAAACCTTCTGGTTGATAACAACTGGAATGTGAAGGTAAGTAAACAGTTTTTTTCTAAGCTTTCCAACTAATAGAGTTGTTTACTCTGATGCTGAATTATAGATTTTGTTTCCACCTGGCAAACCTTGCAGGTTGGTGATTTTGGGTTGTCCCGTTTAAAGCACAATACCTTTTTATCCTCAAAATCAACTGCTGGAACGGTGAGAACACAGAACTCTTTTATCTCACTACGTTTTGATAGTACATGCAATATTCAGCTGGCATGCTCGTAAATTGGGGATATGGCTTCTTTTCTGATGATGTGCGTTCTTAATTTTGGTAGCCCGAATGGATGGCTCCAGAAGTTTTACGCAATGAGCAGTCAAATGAAAAGTGAGTAGCTTAGACATTACTCATTTTTTACTCTTTCACCTGTGTCAAGGAGAATGAAACAAGAAATCGTGGCTGCTTGTCTACAGGTGTGATGTGTACAGTTTTGGGGTAATACTTTGGGAACTTGCAACATTGAGATTGCCTTGGCGAGGAATGAACCCGATGCAAGTAGTTGGAGCAGTTGGTTTTCAGAATCGGCGGCTTGAGATCCCAAAGGAACTTGATCCTGTAGTGGGAAGGATCATCTTGGAATGTTGGCAAACGTAAGTCATGAAAACAAACTTCAAAACACTAATTGAGAATCTGCACAGGTGGTGACAAATGTCTTGTCTTTCTATTGTTTGAGCAGGGATCCGAATCTGCGCCCGTCCTTTGCTCAGTTGACGGAAGTGCTGAGACCTTTGAACCGACTCGTGCTTCCTTCACCACAGTAGTATGTAAATATACATATGCGAAATATGGTTTAATCATATATACCATGATGCCTCATAAGTCATCCTAGAGATTTGAGGAATGTAAATGAAATCAATTTTACTATGTTTTTTGGTGTGTAATTGTTATAGGAAAAGTTGCGATGCTGTGCTTGTTTTATTGGGTTATATACTTGGTCTCCTCTGTTTTCCCCAACAAGAACCAGGTTCAATGATGGTTCACAATTTGATATACCGTTGTCTTCATTTTCGGGGTATCAAAATCACCTTTTGTGAGTATGGGACGAAATTATAAAATTTGGAAGACTTTGGGATGGGTTGCGGAAGTAATAAAAACTCTAAGAGGGAGAGAGTGTACGTGGAGTGCGAGGACAGTGAGTGAATAGGGTCCACAAATTGGCGCGAAATCGATGGGGAAGAAACCCACCGAAGTAGAAGGATCTTTCTCTGGCGAACAACAATGTCACTCTCTCTCTCTTTTTTTTTTTCTGTTTACTCATCCCTACAATCTCTCTTTCACCTCTTTTCTTTCTCTCTCTTGCTCTCTTCTTTTTCCGATCTCACCACTTGTGATCTCGATTTCTCCCAGTTTCATGGTTCCATTTCAGTTTCTTGTGATCCCTTTTTTCTTGATGATGTCTTGAAAATTGTGGTATTCGGTGGTTTGATTTTGATGTTTCGGAAATTGTAATCTATTTGAGTTTCATGCGGGTTGTTCGAATCTCCTGTGTGTCTGTTTGTCTCGGAATCTACAGATTTTATAGATTTCTTGCGTAATAAGTCACATTGTCCCAATATACTGTGGAAAAATGGTCACAAGGATTGGATTTCATTGACATATAATAATTGTGAAGAAGAAAAAACGATCAATATTGGAGAATGGTAAGTTTTACATTTCTGTCTTGCATAGGTAGTTTTACATTCGTCTCTAAGTTTTACAAAAGATTTTCAGAGAGCCTGAAATTGTTAGTATTGATATTGTTCTGGCTAATTCCTATTGAGTTTGTTGTTAACGCATGTCAACATTCTTATTGCTTTTGTTAACTACAGGGAACTCCAGTAAATATCATTGTTGGTTCTCATGTTTGGGTTGAAGACTCAGACGTGGCTTGGATTGATGGTGAGGTTGAAAAGATCAATGGAGAAGAAGTTGTGGTCCAAGCCAGAATTGGAAAGAAGGTCAGTCTTCTATCACCAAAATTCTTACACATTTCAACTGGACACCTTTTTAGTCTCCCAAAACTGATATAAATTATTGATGACTTCTATAGATCACTGCAAAGTTGTCAAAGATATACCCAAAAGATGTGGAAGCTCCTGCAGGTGGTGTTGATGACATGACAAAGCTGTCTTACTTGCATGAACCTGGTGTTCTTCAGAACTTAAAGATCAGATATGAACTTAATGAGATCTATGTTAGTTACCTTTTTCTTTCTTACGTAATGAATTTATAGGATCTTTTAACTATTTTTCTGTCTTGATGACTATAAGTTTATTATTGTTCATGACAGACATACACTGGAAACATCTTAATCGCGATTAATCCGTTTCAACGATTGCCTCACATCTACGATGCACATATGATGCAACAATACAAAGGAGCACCATTTGGTGAACTAAGTCCTCATGTTTTTGCAGTTGCTGATGTTGCATACAGGTGATTCTAATACCTGTATATATATATTATAATCTGCGGATAGATATGTTGTGAGCCTAAGACGCGCTTTGTTTATATACACTCAGGGCCATGATTAATGAAGGAAAAAGCAATTCTATTCTTGTAAGTGGAGAGAGTGGAGCAGGAAAAACTGAAACTACTAAGATGCTTATGAGATACCTTGCGTATTTGGGAGGTCGTGCAGTTACAGAAGGACGGACTGTTGAACAACAAGTTCTTGAAGTAATAATGACTTTTGTTTCTTTGATCTTCTTATTTTATGATCCTACACGAGCTTAATCTACTAACTTGTTTGTAATATCTGCGTCCAGTCTAATCCTGTTCTTGAAGCCTTTGGTAATGCAAAAACTGTGAGGAATAACAACTCAAGGTGAACCAAAGATCTACTCATATAAATAGAGGGCATTTCTATGTTCATTGTTGATAATTCAGCTGATTGTTTAATATGTTTTTGGCTTCAGTCGATTTGGTAAGTTTGTGGAAATCCAATTTGATAAGCAAGGAAGAATATCTGGAGCTGCTATAAGGACCTATCTTCTAGAGAGGTCTCGTGTGTGTCAAATCTCTGATCCTGAGCGAAATTACCATTGTTTCTATCTTCTTTGTGCTGCACCACAAGAGGTAACCTCACAGCTTCACTTCTTTTTGAATATATATGTCTTGTTTTCGAAGAGCTCGCCACATAACTTAAATATAAACTAGCAGGAAATTGAAAAGTACAAGCTGGGTCATCCAAATACCTTTCATTATCTCAACCAGTCCAAGTGTTACGAGCTTGTTGGTATAAGTGATGCTCATGATTATCTTGCAACAAGGAGAGCTATGGATATTGTTGGAATTAGCGAAAAGGAACAGGTCGGTTTTGTGTAAGAAACTACTAAATTCAATTGTGTATATACTTCACTTGTATATTGATGATGAACTTTCACCTTTTGTATATTATAAACAGGAAGCAATATTCAGGGTGGTTGCTGCAATTCTTCATATTGGTAACATTGAATTTACTAAAGGAAAGGAAGTGGACTCATCAGTTCCCAAGGATGATAAGGCGAAATTTCATCTTACCACAGCAGCAGAACTTCTCATGTATGTAAAACATTTTGTCCTGAGAAGAACTCTCTGGATGTGTTCATGAATTAATTGGAAGTCTTGTTTGCAGGTGTGATTTAAAGGCACTTGAAGATGCGTTATGTAAACGTGTTATGGTCACACCTGAGGAAGTTATCAAGAGAAGTCTCGATCCACAGAGTGCTGTTACCAGCAGGGATGGTCTCGCTAAGACAGTCTATTCTCGATTGTTCGATTGGTAGGTTGCTGGTTTAGGAGTCACAATAATGGATCTTATACATATATGATGGTAAGTGAATATCTCGAGTTATGTGCAGGTTGGTAAACAAGATTAATAATTCGATTGGACAAGATGCCAATTCTAAATCTCTAATTGGAGTTCTGGATATCTACGGATTTGAGAGCTTCAAAACCAATAGGTACTGAACCTTTACGTGATCTAAGGCTTAAAGATATGCGATCCGACATTCTCTGCTAATACCGTTCTTCTGCAGTTTTGAACAGTTCTGCATTAATTTCACTAATGAGAAGTTGCAGCAACATTTTAACCAGGTAGCTTCTTGATTGTAGTGGAAAAGGTTCTTGTTTGTTCCATTTGTGATTCTTGAGTCGGATTTTTGAATTCATTAGTTTCTTTTTTTGTTTTCAGCACGTTTTCAAGATGGAACAAGAAGAGTACACTAAAGAAGCAATAAATTGGAGTTACATTGAATTTGTTGACAATCAAGATGTTCTTGATCTTATAGAAAAGGTCATTTCTTAAACTAGAAAAACAATGTTATGCCAAATGGAATTTTATTTTAATCTCACTCTCTTTTTCTTTTCTCCATCTGCAGAAGCCTGGTGGAATTGTTGCTCTCCTAGATGAAGCTTGGTAATGTTAAAGATCAAATTTCGTTCCATAGATCTCTTTTTGTGATTATGTTGTTTCTGAATTAACGAACCCTGATTTTTCAGTATGTTTCCAAAATCAACTCATGAAACATTTGCAAACAAGCTATATCAGACTTTTAAGACCCACAAGAGGTTCATCAAACCAAAACTCTCTAGAACAGATTTCGCGGTTGCCCATTATGCTGGAGAAGTACGTTTATATATTTTCTTTTCTCCAAGAAAACTTGACACAAGGGACTGTCTCAGAAGTTTCTAATGTGTTTTCATTTTTCTTTTCAGGTTCTATATCAGTCTGATCTATTTCTGGATAAAAACAAGGATTATGTGATCCCTGAACACCAAGATTTGTTGGGAGCTTCCAAATGTCCTTTTGTCGTCGGTCTTTTCCCTCCACTTCCTGAAGAAACATCTAAATCTTCAAAGTTTTCATCCATTGGTTCTCGTTTTAAGGTAAAGAAGCTTATTCTATTGAAAATATTCAGATTGTTTTAAGGAAAAATGTATTACTAATATTTTCGTAACACGATTGCCTGATTGATGCAGCTGCAACTCCAGCAACTGATGGAAACATTAAATTCTACAGAGCCACATTACATCAGATGTGTGAAGCCTAACAATCTTTTAAAGCCTGCCGTATTTGAGAATGTGAACATCATGCAGCAACTGCGATGCGGTGTAAGTATAATTAAGAGAATATTTTCAACATTGAGGATGGTTCTTGAAAACCATTTTATGTCATAAATTTCATGCGAGTAATGACAGGAAAGTATGTGCTAAGAACTGTAAATCTTTATGTTGTCTTTATAGGGTGTTTTAGAGGCGATCAGAATTAGTTGCGCAGGGTATCCAACTCGTAAACCATTCTTCGAGTTCATAAACCGTTTTGGACTTCTATCGCCTGCGGCTTTAGAAGGGAAGTAAGTAAACCACTCTCCTCTGCCCATCACATTGTACTGTTTTGTTAGATTTGAAATCAATATTACAGATTCTGACATTTCTCTGAACAGCTACGATGAGAAAGTCGCATGTAACAAAATCTTGGACAACATGGGACTCAAAGGATACCAGGTAAAATGTTCCTCGCGTATCTTTACTTAATGGAACCAATTGTGTTCGTATTAGTACTGCAATGGAATATGGTTTCAATGATGGAAGAGTTGTAGTTAAAGAAATGCAAACTCATATCTTTCGGTAATGCAGATTGGTAAAACAAAGGTCTTCTTGAGGGCTGGTCAGATGGCTGAACTCGACGCTAGAAGGACTGAGGTTCTTAGTAGTGCTGCTAAAAAAATACAGAGACGTATACGAACTCATCAGGCTCAGAAACGGTTTATTGTTCTGAGAAAGGCTACAATATCTCTTCAAGCTCTGTGTAGAGGTGAGCCATATAACTTTTACATAAATAGTAAAAAACTTTTGTAACTTTTCTCTTGTTTGTAAATATTGTAGGAAGACTTTCCTGCAAACTTTTCGATAATTTGAGACGAGAAGCTGCTGCTGTGAAGATTCAGAAGAATGGTCGGAGATATTACTCTAGAAAAACATATAAAAAGCTCCATGTAGCTGCGCTTACTGTACAGACTGGTTTAAGAGCAATGTCTGCTCGTAAACAGTTCAGATTCAGGAAGCAAACAAAGGCTGCAACAGTTGTTCAGGTTCATGTTTTTGCTTCGAATTACACGCTTAAAACAGCGTGTAGAAGTTTCAAACTATCTTAGGTTTTTAATGATCATTAATTAACACATATAATTTCCTGTTACTAATGGCAGGCTCAGTGGCGTTGTCACAGAGCAACCTCGTACTACAAAAAGCTTAAAAATGGAGTGATCATATCTCAGACACGATGGAGAGGCAAACTTGCTAGGAGAGAACTTAGGAAGCTCAAAATGGTACAACTACTTTATGTCCACTTGCTAAGAATGTTCTTTATGATTCACATTGCCAAAAGTCTAGTATTATTAATACATCTGCAAGATTAAGTATTGAGTTTTTGAAGAATATTTTCAGATGCAACTTTTGGTTTAGTTTCAGAAACATACTCAACATTTCTATTATCTTCAGGCTTCAAGGGAAACAGGAGCACTTAAAGAGGCAAAGGATATGCTTGAAAAGAAAGTCGAGGAACTCACATACCGTGTCCAGTTGGAGAAACGTTCAAGGGTATCTACCATAGAAACATCATTTTAATAGATCATTCTTTGAAGTAGATATATAATGTATAACGCTGACTTGTTTTTTCAGGGTGATTTAGAAGAAGCAAAGACTCAAGAGATAGCGAAACTTCAGAGTTCGATGGAGGAAATGCGAAAGAAAGTCGAAGAAACAAATGCGTTGCTTGTGAAGGAACGCGAAGCTGCTAAGAAAGCCGCTGAAGAAGCTCCTCCTGTTGTTCAAGAAACACAAGTTTTAGTTGAAGATACCAAAAAGATTGAATCACTGACAGAGGAATTGGAGAGTGTAAAGGTACTTTCTGTCAGTGGCTTTCGATGGTCAATCACTTGTCCGATATTTCCTTTAAATTAACCTGCCAATCAATTCCATCTAAGTTTCATTTGTTACATTTCTTTTACTTATAATCATTTGTGTTCCAATAGGCTACTGTAGAGAACGAGAAACAAAGAGCTGATGATGCAGTGAAGAAATTCGAAGAAGCTAAAGAGTCTCTCGAAGAAAAAGGGAAAAAATTGGAAGAGACAGAGAAGAAAGGTCAGCAACTCCAAGAATCCCTGACAAGGTAAATTTTATGATGAAGTATCTCTATAAATTATCTTCATATTCATGTGAACTCATGATTCTTATGGTAATTTTATTGTCCGATAAGCTGAAACTTGAAGTTAATGTGATCAGGATGGAGGAAAAATGCACCAACTTGGAATCAGAGAATAAAGTCTTACGGCAACAAGCTGTGTCCATGGCACCGAATAAATTTCTCTCTGGCCGCTCCAGGTCCATTTTACAGGTAAACTAAGAACAGTATATGTGAAGTATTCGACCACATGTATCTTTTTGGTCGTTTGTATGAAGTTGATGAATTAACATCTGTTTAATAATAACAGAGAGGTTCAGAGAGTGGTCATCTAGCAGTGGATGCAAGGTCAAGCTTGGTAAGTACATTTACCAATTCACTTTTAGTCGTAAATCAGTCTCAAATTTAGCTTTTGGATTAGTTTAATGATGGACTAATGGCTTTTGATTTGAATCAGGATCTACATAGCCATTCGATGAACCATAGGGATCCCTCGGAAGTAGAGGATAAACCACAGAAATCATTAAACGAGAAGCAGCAAGAAAATCAAGAACTGCTTATCCGCTGCATCGTTCAACACTTGGGATTCCAGGGGAACCGGCCAATCACAGCATGTATCATATACAAATGCCTACTGCAATGGAGATCATTTGAAGTTGAAAGGACTAGTGTCTTTGATCGCATTATTCAGACAATAGGCCACGCTATTGAGGTTGGCTTGAGCTTCCTAGTTTATAGGTATTCAATTGTGATTGCAAGTACAATATTTTAATGTAGCAAAAATTTGATTTCTCAGACTCAAGATAACAACAATACA
This sequence comes from Arabis alpina, assembly GCA_900128785.1. Lineage (NCBI taxonomy): Eukaryota > Viridiplantae > Streptophyta > Magnoliopsida > Brassicales > Brassicaceae > Arabis > Arabis alpina. The sequence goes on from LT669788.1 coordinate 5,215,332, forward strand.
TTGGCATATTGGTTATCCAATGCTTCGACGCTCCTCTTACTCCTCCAGCGCACACTTAAAGCTAGCGGTGCAGCCGGGATGGCTCCACAACGCCGCCGTTCATCTTCTGCCACTCTGTTTGGGAGGATGACTCAGGTATAAATATATATGGTTTGAGATTCATCAACATAATGCATGTGAAGTCTCTCTTTCTCAATATGTGCTATTGAAGGCCTTCTTGTTTCATTATAAGATTGATTCTGAGAATTTTTCTATTAGAGCTTCCGCGGTGCACCACAAGGTGTAAATCTTGCCTTGATAAACGGTACTGCGGGAGGTGGAGCGGATACCTTCAGACAAGTCGAAGCGAAATATCCGGCTCTACTGTTTAAACAGCAGCTCACAGCTTATGTTGAAAAGATATACGGAATGATTCGGGACAACTTGAAGAAGGAGATTTCTCCACTCCTTGGATTGTGCATTCAGGTATGCCATTAATTACATCACTCACCGCATTCACAAGCAAAACAGTGTTGTTTTCGCTAATTGTATTGTCTGTCTTTTAACTTCAAAATAGGCGCCAAGAACATCAAGGGCGAGTTTAGTGAAAGGAGCATCTCGTTCTGTAGCCAACACTGCAGCTCAACAAGCACTGATTGCCCACTGGCAAGGAATTGTGAAGAGCCTTACCAATTTCCTCAATACCCTGAAATCAAACAACGTGAGTTCCTTCGCCATATCTCCATTTTCCTCTTAGGTACAACAAGTTCTGGAACTGAGCTGAGCTTTGAATCTTCTATTTTGTTCTTTTTAGGTTCCTTCATTCTTGGTGCGTAAAGTGTTTACGCAGATATTCTCATTCATCAATGTCCAACTGTTTAACAGGTTTTTTTCCAGGACTCATTAGCATCTAAAATCTCATAATCTCTAGTCTCAACATTTGCTATCTTCTACTATAACCAAATGCTTCCTTTGTTGTCCCGAACAGCCTGTTGTTGAGACGCGAGTGTTGTTCATTTAGCAATGGCGAGTACGTCAAAGCTGGCTTGTCTGAATTGGAACACTGGTGTTATAAAGCAACAGATGAGGTAATCTATCATAGCTTTCACTCTGCCAATTATTATTACTCAACAAAACTAACTTATGAACTAACAAACGACAATTTTGCAGTATGCGGGTTCTTCGTGGGACGAGCTCAAGCATATCAGACAAGCCATTGGGTTTCTGGTAACATTTCCCTATCCTCTATTTATACCTTAACGATGGTTCATAGAGCGTAAACCATTAATAATCATTATGGCTCTAAATGCAGGTCATACACCAAAAACCAAAGAAAACTCTCGATGAGATCAGTCATGATCTTTGCCCGGTAAGTTGATCATTCCTCGCTCAATTTTGATAAAACTTTCCCATATTACTTGCCAAGTTCTTCGAAAAAGGTCGAAAACCTGCATCTGCTGATCATTGATATTGTGGACAGGTACTGAGCATACAACAACTCTACAGGATCAGTACTATGTACTGGGACGACAAATACGGCACCCACAGTGTCTCTCCAGACGTAAGTCACCTTGAGCTAATGATTGATAATCTCTGTGATTTGTATCCTTATACATACACCTATCTCTATCTTTGTACATAGGTTATTGCAAATATGAGGGTACTAATGACAGAAGATTCGAACAATGCTGTTAGCAACTCTTTCCTTTTGGATGATGACTCAAGGTTACTACTTCACTCACTTATATACTAACAAGTAATTCGTTTTTGAGCATTGTCTAACTTGTGATGATTGATGATGGTTTTTGCAGCATTCCATTCTCGGTTGATGATTTATCAAAGTCGATGGAGAGATTTGAGATTGCTGATATCGAACCACCACCTTTAATCCGGGAGAATTCTGGATTTAGCTTTTTATTGCCGGTTGCTGATTGATCCTTACTACACACCATACCACACACCAAACCACACAAAAGCCATAATATGTAGTGCTAGTGACTTCGCGTTTATTACCTCCAAAGTAGGTTGCTTGTGACGCGCGTAATAATAACTTGTAACCAAGTTTTTTTGTGCCCTTGAAATTTTGTTCTCGCTTATGAGATTATTCAGTATTTTATTTCTTTTTCTTAAGATACATCTGCATTTTCGTTTGTTAGTTTAGTCCATTGTTAATCATGATTTTTTTCTGTTTTACAAACTTTATTAAAGTTTGAATTTGTGTTATTAGATTATTTTTTCAGTTTCGAATATTTTGTTTTCCCTAGAAATTGAGGTTGTTACTCATGAATTTATTTATTTGTTTTACAAACTTTATTTTAAGTTTTAATTTTATGTGTTATCAGATTTCTTTACAAATTCTTATTTTTTGAGTTTGGAATATTTGTTTCCTCTATAAAATGATTAGAGACTTTTTCATGATAAAAATCAAAAAACTTAAAATGTCAGTAATACAAATTTTAAAATAATATTAAGAGAAATCATATTTGTGAATCATTAATCGAAGTATTGTTTTTTTATAAAAATCATTACTCCATGTTTTCAGAAAAAAAAAAAAAAATCATTAATCCAATAACACAAAAGTTTAACAATAATTTTGATTAAAGATTTTTAATATATATAAATATAAAAAGGTTTTATTTTTCTCCGTCGTCTCCTGCCATCTTCTCCGATTCCTTCCACGCCTCCTTCTCTCACCGCCGGCAAGCTGAGTTTTTGATCGGTTCTCCATCTCTGACGCCGGATTCTCTCTTTTGGGTACTGCTTAGTTCATTCAATAGATCTTCGTAATGTCTCCTTTTCCCATCTCAGACTCATAAAATCAGATTCGGAAAACTCACTTCATTTTTGCAGATCTTCTTCTTGAAAATGAAGATTCTTCTACTCGTATTTCTTCTCTGCTACTCCTTTGCCTCCTCTTCCGGAGATACATCTATTCACACGAACAATTGGGCTGTCTTAGTCTGCACTTCTCGCTTCTGGTAAAATCCCCAATCCTTAGTTTCTGCTCGATCTTAATAAGCCTAATGTGTATAATTTTCGTTTATCCATGTCAATTAGTAGCATAGTACTGTACTTCTTCTGATAAGTGAGTCACAAAGCAGGGAAATGAACATTGATTCATTTCTCAAATGGTGATAGGTTTTGGTGTTAACCTATTGTTGTGGTTGGTGTTTCTCAGGTTTAACTACCGGCACATGGCCAATACTTTGTCCCTGTATAGGTGAAAGCTCAGTTTTCTTCTTAATTGATGTGTTTTATGTTTGAATAAAGATTCATGGAGGTAGCTCTCTTCTTGTTTCTTACATCATATTCTCGTTACTTGGTGTTTCTAGGACAGTCAAGAGACTTGGAATACCAGATGAGAGGATCATTCTGATGCTGGCTGATGATATGGCTTGTAATGCTAGAAATGAATATCCTGCTCAAGTTTTTAACAATGAAAACCACAAACTTAACCTGTACGGAGATAACGTTGAGGTAAGTTGTTTATGTAGTAGTGAATGTTCTCTCTGGAGTAGGTATATTAGATGCATCTGCATTATAGCCTTCATAGTTGTTAGCACATAATCATTGAATTGCTATTTTGTGTGATTTGTTTTTCTGTGGTTTCCATAAAATTGCTTGCAGCCCATTTTCAGGCAAAGGGCTGATTATATGAAATCATTTTTACTCAGGTAGATTATCGCGGGTATGAGGTAACAGTTGAAAACTTCTTGCGAGTTTTGACTGGGCGTCATGAAAATGCTGTTCCAAGGTCAAAGCGTCTACTCAGTGATGAGGGAAGTCATATTCTACTGTACATGACTGGGCATGGGGGTGATGAATTTCTTAAGTTTCAAGATGCAGAAGAACTCCAGAGTCACGATTTGGCAGATGCTGTAAAACAAATGAAGGAAAAGCGAAGGTGTGTTTCACACTTATGTTGTTTCTTAAGTCATGTGTGACTATTTCTTTTGCATTCCTTTCGTTCAGTGTTTTTAATCTGTCTTTTGAGAATCTGGCTTCCTGCCTTTAGCTTTTCCATGGATCATTTCTTTGTGGATCAAACATTATCCATTTATTGTCTCATCTTAATTCAGTTTTGACAATCTGGTGACATTATTTGGCTAGCCTAGATTCAAGGAGCTGATGATAATGGTTGATACTTGCCAAGCTGCCACTCTCTTTAACCAGGTACATCTTAATGTCACTTTTTCAGGGTTAATTTTCTCTTTATATTTGAGAAAACATTCTCGTAAGCCGAAGCTTTAGTTTTGCTCTGCCTATTGGAATTAATATATTGATTCTCATCGTATTTTTACGGCTTATGCCAGAAGCTTGTTCTTAGCAGTTACTCCAGTTTATGTTTCACAATGTACAAAAATTGGCATCTATCATTTGGATTTTTCTCTAATTTTGTGAAATGGTTGTTTTCGTAGCTTCAATCTCCTGGTGTATTGGCTATCGGTAGCAGTCTTAAAGGAGAGAACTCATATTCCCATCACCTCGACTCAGATGTAAGTGCCCTTTACTATTTCAATGAAATAACCATATTGTTTCCTCTTCTTTTTTTATCAGTGTATTGATCTCCAATTCTACTATTGTTTTGCTTCAGATTGGTGTATCTGTTGTAGATCGGTTTACATATTACACTCTTGCATTTTTTGAGAGGCTCAATATCTATGACAATGCATCACTTAACAGGTACAATAACTTGGCAACTCTTTTCACCAACGAAGCTAACGTTTTTTTTATGGTATTTCTTTTCGCTTTGAGTTTTTTTAATGACATTGTGATTATCTATTTTACTAAGGAGAGCGATTAAATAGTTGGATGTGTGACTAAACGTTTTGGTTGTAATGTCTGGTCTTAGTTTGGTAATTTTCTTGGGGACAAGTTGTAATATCTTAAAGACTTATATGTGTCTCTGGATTTGTTTACCTCTGACATTTTTTCTTATCATTGTTTAAACTGATACGCCTTTTTAAGCTGAACTCTCTGAGCTATAAACATTCGTTCACTTCTTGGTCTTGTGCAGTTTGTTTAGGTCCTACGATCCGAGACTACTAATGTCTACTGCCTACTACCGGACTGATCTTTACCAACCAAATCTGGAAGAGGTAAGGAGGAAATTGATTGTGCAATGTCACAATTTAACTCTATGTCAGCTTAAATTACTATTCTATTGTGACTAAGAAACCTCAGTTGAAGTTTCTTGTTATATGGTGGTTACACAGTCTGGGTTTATCCATAAGTTCACTATTACATGATTAGGGAAACAATATTGATTTAGATGTAGAACTTGCATATACCCGATATTTTTCGTTTCCCTTGTTGATGAACTATGTCTATCTTGAGCTGATTAATTACTCATTCTTCTAAATTTACTTATTACTGGAATTAGGTGCCGGTCACAAATTTCTTCGGTTCAGTTATGGAGACCATTCATACTGATTCAGCTTACAAAGCCTTCTCAAGTAGAATCTCCAATAGTAAGATCAACTCCGAGGATGATCTTAAAGAAAATTTTCAGAACGCAAACACCCCAAACGATGACGTGAAAACTGAGGTTACCGTCTATACTCCCCGTCACTGTTTTTATCATAATAATCATGCAAAAGATCCGAATTTTGGATGGAGTACTTACATACAGGATTTATTAGAATTGAATTATGAATTTGAGCTTGGGTTAGAGTGTTGAGCATGATTGAGATATTCATTTTCTGGCTTGTATTCATCTTTTTTCTCCAATCAAGTAACGATTGAGAGATCCTATCTTATGTTTTGTTGTTGCAGAAGCAAAAATGCCCATATACACAAATGCGGGCAGACTTCCACGAGAAACTGGTGAAGCTTGAAAATACCGATACAATGGTTAACCTCGGCATAGCGGCGATGATTCTCGTTGTAATGGTTTCATCATCTTTGCTATGATGATATCTCCATTTCACTTACTCTTTGTTGTATGACCGTCACTGTTGTTGTAGCTTCACTTCCATGATGTTCTACCCTTTTTCACAATGCTTCCAAGTTTCCTCAATACCAACAAAATATTGACTAACATGTTGAACATTAAAACTTTAACTTATAATACTAAGGTACTACTCCCTCTATTGCATATTAGTTGTCGTTCTATGTGATTTCACGTCAATTAAGAAAACATTTTAAAATTATGTTTTATCTCTAATTAATGTGTTTTTCATTTGATATATGTAATTAATTAGTGGATAAAAATGGAAAATCAATCATAAATCTGCATTGAAAATGTAAAACGACAACTAATTTGATACAAAAAAAAGCGTAGAATGACAACTAATATGAATCGGAAGGAATATCAGATTTATGATTTTTGCATTCTGTCTAGGTGATTGGAATGATATATAAATTTAAATCTCAAATAGAAACAGATTTTCTTGATAGTCAATATTTTCTTCTCCGATATTCTCTTCGCTTCATGTGTGAAAAGAATCGAAAATTTGACATTAATATATTTTGGAAAACAACCCGAAAACAAACAACAGAAATTATTTTTAACTTATCTATATTACAGTATGTATCATATGAGAGACATGATACTTGCACAGTGCACATTTATGTTGTAAATAGTTTTTACGCATTGAATCCCATAAACATGGGAATATGTGAAATGAATACAAACATTATATGCATTTATGGGTAAAAATAATTCTTATTGACTCAAAAACTATACACATAAATACTCCACCCTCTAGAAAAAACTTATTTTATGCTCATTTTCATTGAAAGCTTTAGTGTTCAAACTTGAAAAATAGAGATTCAAACAAATGAAATTTCTTACTAACAACAATAAGAGATTCAAGAGTAAGAAGAAAATGACACATAAGTCACAAGACAACAAATAAATAAATTCCCATCTTTCTCTCATCTCCTGAATCTGACTCTGACCTTTTACTTGCTTCTTTTATTACTCTCTTCTCTCTCTCTTGTTGGATTTGGATTTGAAGAATTGAGAAAGAGAGAGTGTATAGCAGTACAACAGACCAAGACACAACACACCAGTCTCTCACCATTATTATCACATTCCTCTTGCTCACAAAACCAACCTGTCTTCTTCTTCCATTTCTCTCTCCTCTGTTTTCTGTGTACCATTTACATTAGTTGTCCAAATTCGTCATTGGAATCTTCAAAAGCTTGCTTTTTTCCTCTTAGATCTGATCCGTCGGTGATGCCCTTTTACCGAGGAGATGGCGAATCTCGTTCCCGGTGTATTACTCAAGCTTCTCCAACACATGAACACAGACGTCAAAATCGCTGGTGAACACAGGTCTTGTCTATTACAAGTCGTTAGTATTGTCCCTGCTTTAGCTGGTGGTGAGCTATTTCCAAATCAAGGGTTTTATCTTAAAGTCTCTGATTCTTCTCATGCTACTTATGTTTCTTTACCTGATGAACATGATGATTTGATTCTTAGTGATAAACTTCAATTAGGTCAGTTTATTCATGTTGATAGAGTTGAATCTTCTTCACCTGTTCCTATTCTTCGTGGTGTTAGACCTGTTCCTGGTAGACATCCTTGTCTTGGTAGTCCTGAAGATATTGTAGCTACTCACTCTTTAGGGTTCCTTAGTGATGGTGGTAATAAGGTGAGTAGTAATAAGGATAATGGTGTTGTGAATTGCAATGGTTCGAAGCAGAAAGAGAGAGTTAAGACTGAGGTTGAGAGAACAGTGGGGAATAGTAGACTGAGTGTTAGTGTTGCTAGAGATGAATCTACTGAGAGTAAGAAGCCGTCTGCGTTGTTTCGAGCGAAGTCTGCTAAATCGGGTTTGAGTTTGGATGTGAGGAAGGAAACATTGTCGTTGGGGAAGGTTAAGACTTCTTCGGGTGGTTCAAAGTCTATACCTTCTTCGCCTACGAGTTGTTATTCGTTGCCTACTTCTTTTGCAAAGTTTGCTAATGGGATTAAGCAGCAGCAAACTGTGAAGCCGAAGGTGTTGGAGAAAGGTTCGCCTAGAATGGGGTTGTTGGAGAAAGGGAGGTCTTCTTCTCTTAAAGTGGAGAGTCCGAAGGTCGGGAAAAAGCTTCCGATGATTAAGAATTTTGTGCAGGGGATTGAGTTTGGAGCTAAGGCGTTGAGGAAAAGCTGGGAAGGAGATATCAGGAGTTCAGATAGCTCAAGAATGAAGCTTACCAGACGTGATTTAACTCCTGATTCCCGGGGATTAACAGTAAGTTTTGTATTTTATAGCTTTCTTGGCCTTATATTGCTAAAGGGTATAATTTAGACATGAAAAGTTGCATTTGGACTTGGACCATTTCAGTTGAAATCTGTTTGACTAGTTGTCCGAGAGCATTGTTAAACTGGTTGTATTCCTTACTAACTGTAGAATCTGCATTTGTATCATACTCTATTGTTTGTTCATCGGTATATGTATCAGTCTCGTGTTTTCAGATTTTCTGAACAGATTTTTGGTTTCTAGGCTCCGCGGAAAAGCACATCAAGTGAGAAGTTGCCAGCTAAACAGGATAGGGCTAGTATATTTGCAAAATCATTGAAGGAGCCGAATAAAATTCAGTCAACTAAGAAAGTTGAGACAACCAGAATATTGGACACCAAAGATAGAACTAGTAAGCCTAGATCTACATTAATCGAGAAGAAATCAACTTCAGAGAATGGATTGCCTGGGAATTTGGTCAAAGTCCCTGTTAGTGGTAAAAGATTAGCGGCTGCCAATATCCAATGGAATTCACTCCCTTCGTCTCTTTCGAGGCTAGGACAGGTATGTGCTTGTCTATTCTTGCATTCTCATATTATATGTTCTTGCTTTATGCTTAGAAGCTCATAGTGACTAGTTTAAAATTTTGTTTATCCAAATGCCAATTCTGTAAGCAAACTGTAGAAGAGTTAAATAGTTTGTAACTGTTGTATGGTTTTTCTGACTTGAACCTATCTCCAGTTTAAAATATTTACTCCAGTGATAGAATAGAACTTCTTAGTATAGTGTATGCATCCTATGTTTTAGTCTTTGGCATCGTAGTTGAATTTTAAGACAAGCTTATTGTCTCATTGCTTATATCAATACTTGCAGGAAGTCTTGAGGCATAGAGATGCTGCTCAAGTTGTTGCAGTAGAGGCCATGCAAGAAGCCTCTGCTTCCGAAAGCTTACTTCAATGCCTTATGTACGTAATCTTTAACCAAAGTTATTCATTGGCAATGATTCAGAAATATAATTGTTACTGCCTTGGCTGTTTTAAAACTTTATCCTGAATTTTTTGTAGCATGTACAACGATCTTCTGTCAACGGCAAAAGAAGATGATCCTTTGCCAGTCGTTGAGCAGTTCTTGAAGCTCCATTCCGGTTTGAAGAACGTTCAAATAATAACCGACTCATTGTCCAGATTAATGTCTTCGACATCTTCCCCAGAAAATGTAGAAATCAGATCTGAGGAAGCTGTAAAAGTGGCATCAGAAAAGCAGAAATTGGCTGCCTCGTGGGTCCAAGCTGCGTTAGTCACTAACTTATCTGCCTTCTCTGTCTACTCCAGCAAACCAACCAAACTTGCCACGTCCAGGAACAAACCTGTGATCATACTCGAGAACCCGGGTACTAATTCCACCGGTAAAACCCGTGGGAATGTCCAAACCCGGCCAACGATTGGATCTAAACTCGTAGCACAAGGCATGATCCGTAAACACAGGGAGAACACTAGCAGCAGCCAAAAGGCCACCGCGCTAACAGGATCAGAGTCTCCACCGCTAAACTGGGTGAAAGGAGACGGTCTGAATGAGGCAACTGATCTAGCTGAAAAGTTGCAAATGGTTTCACAAGATTGGTTTTTAGGTTTTGTAGAGAGGTTCTTGGATGCAGACGTCGTGGAGACATCTTCGAATCTAAATCTATCCGATAACGGGCAAATCGCAGGGATGTTGTCTCAACTCAAGAGTGTGAATGATTGGTTAGACGAGATTGGTTCAAAAGAAGATGGAGAAGGTTTACAAGAAGTCTCTAAAGAAACAATTGATCGATTACGGAAAAAGATCTACGAGTATCTTCTTACTCATGTGGAGTCTGCAGCTGCAGCACTTGGTGGTGGTGGTGGCTCTGTCTCGTCTCCTAGACCCAAACCAATTGAAACCAAAGCAAAGAGATAAATATAATGAAAGCTTCTACTTGTTTGTTTTTTTTTCTTTGTTGTATATATGAAAATTGGCTAAGTTCTTCTGTATAATTCTGACATCACAAAGCCTACACTGACGTCAAATGTTGGTGTATTTTTATTCTTCCAGATACCAAGTAAAGAGAGTCTTTGAGTCGAAAGACTAAGTATACTTTGTCATACATTTGAAGCAGGCCTGGTACAATGTTACGTTGGGCCCACAGCTGAAAAAAAAAACAAGAACCTCATATAAACAAGTCTATAGAAAATGAGCCTAATTTAACATTTAAAAAAAAATAAGTTAATTTTGGACGGATTTTTTGAAAATACTCGTAATTTAATTTGATGAAGAAAGACACAAATTTTTTTGGCTACCCAATCAGTACACCAACTATTTAATATTATTTTTTTGGTACATATTCTTAACACAAACGTGGTTAAAGTTCTTCGAACTATTGATGTTTTGCCTCAAATGCAAAAAATAGAAGGCAAAATAAGAAGTAAACTGGTGGGTAAACAGTGCGTCCAATTTATCTTCGACAATGAAGCAGATCTTCTCACATTCTTAAGCAACGCTCCCTGCCATGTCGATGGATGGTTTATAACACAGGAGAAATGGGTACCTAAACCACCACTAAGACTTTTTTGCCATAATCTCATAATCATTATGAGTCAGGATAAATCTTATTCTCTTACATCTTCTTATGGATGAAAAGTTGGTAGAAAGTATAGGAAAAAATAGGAGATGTTTTAGGAAGAGTAGAGAGAGTACAAACTTATTCAAACTCTCTAGATTATGTTAGAACTAGAATATGTATTCAGTGGACAATCCTATCGAGAAAATGGCATACTGATTTCTTTTTCTTGCAGCAATTTTTGTTATTTTTTAATGAAAACGAGTATACGACACGAGACACACGAATGCAGATTTATGTCTTATACATACTTTTCTAGCGACGATTAGTAAGATATCTTTTTAAAAAGTATATGATATTTATGATGGATGCGTATGAGTATTATATGCTAATAAAGCTATGTTTTGATTGAATCTTTGTTTACAATGAGGTCAAACACACTGACATGAAAAAATGTGGTGATGAAAAGCCCAAGTCCCAACTAGTCTCGATCAAGTTCACATGGGAGCATACGGCCATCTTGAACATACATTTGGTTATTCCAAATATTGAATATATGATAATAGTTTTTATGACCGTTGAATAAATTTTTATCATGAATGTATGATCGACCTTATGAACCTATAAATTTATATGAACGTAAGATAATAATCATAAACATAAGATAATGTCCGTTTTGTTTTCACTTCAATATAGTGAAAATAAAAATACATGTGCACAACATTCACACATGGCATATAACAAACTAGATCGTTATTCTACATGAATTAGTACTGTGATTATTACAGTGAGTACTAAGATTATATATCTAAAAAAAATTACGTACAACATGTTGTGGTTACATAAATGCTAAAGACTGAAGCAAAAATCTTACCACTAGTCCGGATCTCCATGTGATGCCACAGGGTTTTTGAAGATATCACAAAAATTTATATTTTTTAAAAATATCACAAAATTAAAACTTAAAACTAAATTTTTAACTTTCAAAACAAAATTGAAAACTATAAAAGCTAAACTTACCTTCTTAAAAGTTAAAACTATATCCTAAATCTAAATTTGTTAACTCAAACTCAGAAATGTAAATTTTACACTTTCTATTATCACTTTTAATATGGGTGCTAACTTTGGAAAACCAAAACATATAATAGTATAATTAGATAATTAAATTAATGGTAGTATTTTTAAAAATAAAATTTGAAAATGTGGTATTTTTAATCGATACAACTTTCCCAACTTTACCAATGGAGGTTATTCATAAATTTCGGTCCGGAGTTTACCCCGGTTTAAATGGAGCAAATCGATAAAATTGATTTATTATTGTTTTCTTTTTAATTAATAAAACTACAGTAAAAACTCTATAAATTAATACTTGATAAAATAATAAACTCGATAAAGTAATAAATTTTGCCGGTCCCAAGTCGGGCCAGTGCGAAATTTAATACAAATCGATAAGATGATAAGATAATAATTTTTTCAAAAATCTTATACAAATATATGGTCCTATTAATATCATAAAATAATAATTGTTATATGTTTTTTTCATTTTATAATAAACGATGTTTTACAATAAATAAATTTTTTCAAAATATATTATATTTTTAACTTTTAGTAGATAATTAATTATTTTTTATTATTTTTAACTATTTATATTTAGTAAAAAAAATTATTAGTGGTTAAATTGTGTTTTATTATAAATTTATCAATTAATTATTATTTTTAGTTTATTTTAAGCATTACTTATAAAATAATAACTTTATAAAATAATAAATTTTGGTGGTCTCAACATTATTACTTTATAGAGTTTTGAGTGCATAAAGTCCCAAAAGAAAATATAATAATATCCTAACAAGCCCCTCGCATTTTAAACTCTTTTGAAATCTAAAGTTTTTGTCATCGAAAACAGATCTGTGAATTAAGGCTTTTCTCAAAACACCAAAATCCAACCCAATGAATCAAAAACCTCCACCGTACAGTTACGGCGGCTCCGGCGTCGCCGGTGGAGGATCTTCTCCTTCCTCATCCAACACAATCATCGGAACGTTAAGCGCACGAGCCAAACAAACGACGCAATCGATGATCACAACGCTTCGTCCATGGCGAGAGCTTCTCGATCTCTCCGCTCTCTCTCTCCCTCACAAATACGACGAAGCCATGGCTCACCTAAGACACAACATCTCTTATTTCCGTGCAAACTACGCTCTAACCGTTCTCGTCATCGTTTTCCTCGGCTTGATTTACCATCCGATCTCTATGGTCGCGTTTATCTTTGTTTTCATCGGATGGATTCTTCTTTATTTCTCTCGTGACGAAAACGATCCGATTGTGATTTCGGGTAAAGAAGTTGATGATCGGATCGTCCTGGGATTACTTAGCTTGATTACGATTTTGGCTTTGGTGTATACAGATGTTGGTGAAAATGTTCTTGTTTCTTTGATTGTTGGTTTGGTTATTGTTGGAGCTCATGCTGCTTTTCGTACTACTGATGATTTGTTTGTCGATGAAGAAAGTGCTCGTCGAGGTGGCCTTGTATCAGGAAACCGAGCACCGTCGAGTTATACTCCGATTTGAGTCACATTTCTTGGATTTGGCTTGAAGCTGCAGAGAAATCCAAAGATCCTTGTGTATGTTTTATGTTGTTTGAATGTGTAATATAATTTAAAATTGGCTTCGATTGCAATCTCATGGCTACAACATTTTCAATATAGAAAAGCATGTATCTAAAATTCCATAGTGAACAAAACTAATGTATTCTAAATTCGAGAATCCTGGTCTATAACATATAGTACAATCATCAACTACCACATTCGCTGCGGAAGTAGATGCGATAAAGGATCGATTAATCTTCTTCAAGATTGATATTCTTTGAACTTAGCATACAATTCCTTCTTCAGCTCTGCCATTTGTTACACGATTGATTCTTTCTCTTCCTCGAGCTTTTCGAGGCTTTTGAAGTCATATCATCGCCATCGAGGGTTACCAAATCGGGATTACTAATCTTTACCGATTTCTGATGTGTAGAAGACGAAGAGAAGAAGAGTGTTGTAACCTGAGAGAGACTCATGTTTGATCACTTGTTCTTGCTATGATTCTTCTACTATTGGTTCTTCTTTTTATGAGTTTGTTCTTGCTATGATTGATTCTACTATTGGTTCCTCTTTTATGAGTTTTTGCTGTTGTCCTAATTATATCAAAACCGGTTCGGTTCAGTTTGGTTTAATCCGATTCGAATATAATAAACAACATGGCTAAAACATATGATATGTAAATCATGTTATTGGGCTTTATAGTGGATTTTTTTAGATTAGGTCATGATCAATTACAATTACATAATATATGATTGTGTGTATCCGAAGGTTCAACGCAATAAAACGTCAATAGAAACCCTAAAGCTTGAGTTAGACGTCACGATTCGATGGTCGCTCGTGGTGAAAGCAAAAGGTTAAGCGAACTAATCTTTTTGAAATCTATATTGATGGAGAAACCTCGTAGTAACAGTTCGTTTACTACTTTGGTTAAGTCAGTTCATGCTGTTATGTTAGAATCTGGATTTGTGTTGTTGGATCATTCTCTTGGCTTTGACTCTGGTAAGTTTAGCTATTCAAAGAACTTACTTTTGGCAACCCTAAGGTATACTCTGCCTGAGCTGATTACCCTTAAGAATACTGATAAAATCGAGTCTGTTACTGTCACCCTTAAGGATACCGATAAAATCGATTTTGAGAGGGTACGTTATGAGGTTGAGGTTTACGGAATTGGAGGTGGATCAGACGTGTCTAGTAGGCGTAGGGTTGTTATTGATAAGTGTAGGTTTGTGCCCCTTATTAATAAGGTTAGGGGTAGTAATTTAAAGTTTGGTTCTGAGAGCATCTACCACGAGGTGTTTGTGTTTTGGAGAATGGTAAAAGATGGTATTGTTATCCCTTTATTGGCTGATCTATACGATAAAGCTGGATTGGAACATCCACCGTGTTTGATGAGCCTACCGACAGAGCTAAAGCTAAAGATACTAGAATCGCTTTCTGGAGCTGGCGTCGCGAATATGGCTTGCCTTTGTACCGAAATGCGGTGTTTGGCTTCAGACAATGACTTATGGAAACAAAAATGCTTGGAAGAAGCTAAGGATTTTGTAGTTGTGAATCAATCTGGTAGTGATGATTCAGTTAATTGGAAGGCAAAGTTTGTTGGGTTTTGGAAGCTACGTCACATTATAAAATATCGCGTCGTCAACCCGGAACACTTCACGCGTGAACGGTTTCATGAACGCATCTTTCCCCACAGGGGGCTTGAAGGCATCCTTCCTCACAGGGGGCTTGAAGGCAATCCTATCCACCAGAGAAGAAAACTCCATTGGAAGTTTCGCGGACGAACATGGAGAGGTTAAATATATATATTATTTTCTTAACACTGCATTTTTATTATTACTAGAATCAAACCCGCGCATTCGCGCTGACAATTATATATAAATTAAAAATTTATGTTTTATACTTATTCATGTAAAATCGATGCAATGTTTTGCAATTTTTAATTGTTTTTCATTATAAAACTTCTCATATATGTGAGAAAAAGCAAATCGATTTTTTTGTTTGTTAAGCAACTTATAATGTCTTCCCAGTTAGCAACATATCAATGTTAAAAGTAGATAGCCAAATATAATTTATGAAGAGAGGAGAAAGACTTGACATAAAAATTTAAAACATATTTTAATGAATATGATGTTGTTGTGAAAAAGAAAAGAAAAACAGTTCATGATATATAATTGTTTTCGAAATTAATACTTTTATGAATATTAATTACTTGACTACAATATCTTATGGTGTATTGAGTTACAATAATTGTGAAGATTCATTCTCAGACTTCCATATACTATATCGAATCTTCCATAAGATGTTAATTTATTATAACTCATGAATTTAGTTACAATAGTTGTGAAGAATATGCATGTTTCATTCACAAATCCTCAAGGAGAGTAGGATACTTACATATATTATATTTCTATGTCACAGTATTTCGAATCTTCCTAATCACTGCTTACTTGACTTTTTACTTTTTTGTAGCATTTGCACTATCACGGTAAACATCCACGCAGGCTTCATGGCTTGGCAACTCTAGATTCGTCTTGTAAATGCCAAAAAAAAACTACAAAATTATAGTTAGATGAAATAAATAATTAAATATGATGTTCTTGTAAATGCTCAAGGTAAATCACTGTTTCAATGTCAAATACTCCCTCCGTTCTTTAAAGATTGATGTTCTAGAAATTTTTTTTGTTTTCTAAAGATTGATTTTTTATATTTTCTATGTAATAATAATGATAAATTGTAGATTTCAAGACATATTAATTGGTTTTATTGGATTGTCATTGAGTCAAACTTATGGAAAATTGTTTACTACAAAAACCAATGCACTTTTAGTCAAACATTAATGTGTTTTCTTAATATGTGTGAAAACTCTAGAAAATCAATCTTTAAGGAACGGAGGGAGTACTATTCAACCCAAAAAAATAATGAAATTGTACCTAAATTCGCCAACATACAAACAGGACGAAAATATGTTGCATGTAAAAAGAGAACGGAACCAACCTAACCAACTTTTATCACAAACCGATCCGCTTTCACCAAGTACTACAAGTTGATTTAATTTGAGAGATTCAATTCTATGAATAATTGTTTTTTTAACTATCAGCCATATTTTCATATCAATATCAGACAAAGAGAGCCTCGATGACGCAATTGATCCATTATGTTCTTCATCCACATTAACACATAAGATATTTTGTCCTTGGAACTTACCAAAAGAAGCCTCATCACATTTCCAAAATCGTTTCCGCATATCTCCGTTCCCGTTAATACTATAACCAAGGCCTATATATTGAAACTTCCCATAACCAATGATATACATGCGCAGATCTCAACCGTTACCTTGGATTAATGGAATTCACCACCTTCAAAAACACATATTGAGATTACACATGGTACCACTTCTAATTTTTAGATTAATCGTAATTAATTATTAGAGATGAATATTGGACTTGGTATATGGTGGGTTGAGCCAGGCCCGTGCAATAGTGCAGCGCATGGGCGCCTCGTGAAAGCCCAGATAGCAAGCTATCTTGATGGACTTTCTCCCTTAAAAAATAGAATTAATATCATGTGGTCCGATGGACCACATATCAGATATTAAACTGATAAGAACAGATACTACACTTGATCTTAGCCAAAAGGCCGAGAAAGGTATGAATTGGAAATCAGGCCTAGCTTCTTTTATATACTACCAAGGTTACACCACCGCTTCTTTAGTTTACCGATGTGGGACTTTTTTAAAATACCGACTCTTTGAAAAAACAAGCAATACGACGTAGCTTCTTCTCAGTCGGTGAAAGCCTAAACTTAAGTGGGTTTTGGGCCTTTGGCTTTGTGGTTCGAAAAACTTCAATTTATAGGATTGGTTAAAGCTTTGAGGAAGATCTCACATGCTCTTTGTCCTGCTTCTGTCTCTGTGTCTTCTTTGACATTGATTACACAGCTATGTAAACTCATAAGAAATTGTGGGCTGGTGATACTTGAACTGTTTTCTGATGCACATGAGCAAACCGGCGAGGCGGGCTTGTATCAGGAAACCGGCCATCACTGTCGAGTTATACTCAGATTTGAGTCACTGGTTTTGATCACATTTCTTGGGTTTTGCTTGAAGCTGCAGAGAATTTGGTGTTGGAGGAATTCCAAAGATCCTTGTGTGTGTTTTATGTTGTTTGAATGTGTAATAGAATTGAAAATTGGCTTCGACTGCAATCTCACGGCTACAACATTTTCAATAGATCAAAGTGGAACCAAAACCACAGAAAAGCAAATAGACATTGTAATGTATCCGAAATTCCATAGAGAGATCAAAACCAATATGTTTAAATTCGAGAATCCTGGTCTACAACATTCAGTACAATTCATCAACTGCCACACACTCGGTGGTGCGGAAGAAGATGCGAAAAAGAGACACAATTGATCTTTTATCCTCAAAGTTGGATCTATTAATCTTCTTCAAGATTGATAGAGTCCTTAAACTTAGCATACAATACCTTCTTCAGCTCTGCCATTTGTGACACAATCGATTTTTTCTCTTCCTCGAGCTTTTCAAGGCTTTTGCAAGTCGCCTCTTTAATCTCTTCTATCTTTGTTTCCACCTCGTCTCTAGGCACATGAGCAAACACTTCTCCGATTTGAAACCGGATCATCTCCTCATCAGCAAGGATCAACTCGTTTCCTGCATCCTCTAGATTATCACACTTTTCCTGCATAATAAAAAAAATTCAATCAAGCTACATCTACATGTGCAGAAAACAAAAGAACAAAGCAAGTATCCACAATTTATCACAAAACACCACTCCTCGACAAGGAAGGCAATTAGAGACACTGAATCTACACGACAAGTTCCACAAACAAGTAATGATCTTGCTCAACTGTTAACACAATTACAATGGTTTGATAGACTAGAATCACAATTCAAAGTTGTGAACACCAATCAATAAAATCACGAGTTCCCTCAGATATCTTATCATGATCTTGCACTAGACCAACACAGAATCATACTCTCAGGATCATTGTAATTAGCTTTGTATTGGATTCAGTTCATCAACCAACACTTAGCTGAGCTTAAACAGGTCAAAAACGAAACTGGGCATGCTCGATTCGTGACGAAAACTTGTCTGATTAATCAAAATCTCTCTATGACTTCACCGGTTTGGGACTTATCCCACCACCTAAGCGAATTGAATTAAAACCTATTCTAATCTCAAAACCCTAAAAATCGAAGCCGAAACAAAAATCAAATACCTAAATCGACGTATTGAGGATAGTGATAGATATAAGAAGATAATGGACCGACCTTGGCGGATTTGATTTCGTCGTCGAGGTCATGGAATCTGTTGTTCAAACGGCTAAAGGTATTGATGTTTTGCTGATCCTCCCATGTAACCTCCATCCCAGATCCACTACTACTACTCCCCTGCAACATCAATCAATCAATTCACACACAAAGAAACTGAGGATTCGACAAATTAAGCAACAATAAGAGATTTTCTTTACTTGTTGCTGCATTTCGTTTCTCACAGAGCCAATTAACAAATTGAGACAACTCTTTTTTTTTCTACTTTTGGTATTGGGACTTATTGAGAAGGGTATATTAGCGGGTAAACCGCTAAACCGGGATCTTAATTTTGGTATATGGGCTTTTCTTGTCGAAAGATCTTAATTTCGTTAAACCGGAGCTAACCGATGGTAAATGGGCGTAAAGAAATATTTAATTTTTTTAAACCATAATATCATGTACATGATAAGGAAATGAAAACATAGCCACAAAAAAATTTACAACAAAAACTAAAAGGTACATTTTGAATTGGTTGTTTTGATTTGATTATTGATTCTTAATTAAAGTTGTAACACAAATGATAGGTTTATATCATCCTGTTAGTTGAATTTATGAATTCATTTGTGTTGGTATCATAATTTCTTTTGGTTATTTGCATAATCTACCTATCAATCAATCGGTTGTATATTCTCTAATTTTATAGTATGTGTTTTTTTGGGGTCGGAAGGTTCATTTTTGGTGGTACAGATAATCAAGTGCAAATTTAAAATGAGAAAATGACATGTTGTCATACTTTCTGTATGGTTATTATCAGTTTTACCCTCCAACTAAAGCTAAACTACAAACAAACATCAATATTTCGTTAACATGTCTCTGTTTCTTTTTTATTTCTTTTGATAAAACACTCTTTTATATCATCTCTTTTTTATTTTTCTCTCCATTGAAATAGAGATGTTGCAGCAGAAGAAGAAATCTTTCTTCTACACAATGTTTTTCAAATTCACATCACAACGAAACCACCGATTCGAAAGTAAACATTGATTTCAATCTTTTAATTTTGTCAAATCTCTATTTTAATGTTTGTTGGGTTTGTTGTAATTTTGGGTTTGTTGTAATGTTTTCTCCCATTAACCAATTCTCTTGTTTATAGATTGAATGGTATGGAATTGGATAATTGGGTTTCACTTTAGTGATTCAGATCTCAAACAATTTCAAAGCAGCATTTGGTGTTGAACAATTGATAATACTATGGTTAGTTATTCGTGGTCATTGCTTCGTGGTTATTGCTTTGTGGTCATGTATTTCGTTGTAATTTAGCAGAAGTAAATAGTTAGTGTTTCGTGGTCATGTATTACAATGCTCCACACACTATTGATGTTTAGATTTTAATTCCACCGATAACGAAATCATCCTTTATAGAATATGACGCCGCCATAAGGTGAAATAAGAACAGTGATGATTGGCGGCGATGGCCAACCACCGTAGCAGATAAGCTTCACGAAATCTTGTTATATGTTCTTGACAAGAATCTTGTGGATAAATGATGGTGGATAAATAATTGTGGATACATTCTTCACAAAGTTTTATGGAACAATCCATATTAGGTTGATCTATTCCACATCATAATAAGGTTTGCAGTTTTTTAACATCAACTGATTACAAAGGGTCAAGATCATTGAAGAAAAGACCAAGTCTTCAAACAAAAACCAAACATAATATACTACCATAGATATATGACCACCCATATGTGACCATCTTCCATCTAGCATTTATCTATATTTGTCTTGTTCAACAGGGCATAATTCTCCAAAAAAATATTTTATCTCTTCAAAAGTACACAAAAAGTATAGCATGCTTACAAAGTATGTTTTTTGAAAGAAAACTTTCAAAAAGTACTTATACATGTAAGAAACTCATTTAAAATTTAGCTACATCAAAAGATGCGGTAGTATTTTCGTAAATATAAGTGGTACATTTTCTCGCATGTATTTTAGAAAATGCAAAATATGTAAAATATTGTAGTTTTAGTATGCACAATGAATATTTCAATTTACTTATATTATACAAAACCATCCATAATATCATCGATAGTATACAAAACCATAACGATTTTTTTCTTTTTTTTGAAAAATACCATCCATCCAACGATTTGCAAGTAAAAAACTGAAGTATAGTTAATTAGTGCTACTACTCTAAAGTATAACAAAGCCAACAGAAAACCAAATTTATGTATTGTGGTTTTCTTGTTTAAAAGAACAGTATAATGTGAGACATTGAAATGAAGTGCAAACCTAATTTAAGAAAGAATTAGTTATTACAAACAGAAACCACATGTGTTTGTTTTTGGATTCTCTCAAGAAATAAAAACAGTTCCAGAATCTCCCCAGACAATTAACAGAGGCAAGCACATTAAAAATGGCAAAAGAGAATTCCAAAACACAACTTTTAAACAATACATTATGTGCAATAAAAACTGCCAAAACATCTTTTTTCTTTCTCTTGTGTTTCTAACATTCTACCATTAATGTTCACCAGAAACCTTATATCTCTTCTGTACATTCATAAAATAAACCAAACAGAACCAACTTCTTCTCCCTATTTTGCTTCCAAGAATTATAGTTTCGAGGTAGATCAGAAATCTAAAGATCTTTACAAATCCTTTGAATCATCAATCTCCTTCTCCTTCATCATCATCCTATATTAGTTTCTTGTGCAAACCTAAGAGAGATTGATTCAAGTTCTTGTCTATTTGCATCAAACACAAGCTAGCTTGTACAAAAAGGCACAAAGCACGCCCTAACTTGTACAAGAAGGCACAGATCCCTAATACATAAATCAATCATAAACGGGGCTTTCTATTTCTAAACATTAATAACAGAGAAAAATGGTGAGAGTTGGTGAAGCATTGAGTGTATCAACTTCAACGGCATCATCGCTCTACGAGGATGCGCTTCATGAGATGCCATTGGAACCACCAAGGATTAAGAGCAAGAAACGTCTCTCAAAGCAACTCTCGAATTTGGAGACACGAAGAGACATCGCGTGGGAGCGTAAGCGTCGCCATATGCTCCATCAGATAAACGAAGGAGGAGATGATTTAACCGACGAGGACTTGAGTGAGCTCAAAGGTTCTATTGAGTTAGGGTTCGGTTTTAATGAGGAGCAAGGACAACAACTTACAACTACATTGCCTGCTTTGGATCTTTACTTTGCGGTGAACCGTCAGATATCGCCGGTTTCTACTCCAGGAAGCAGTGGATCTTCGTCTTCCCGACCCACTTCCCTTGGAGACCGATCCTCTTCTTTTGGTAGTCCTATGAGCGACTCAGATAGTTTGAGATTGATGTCTCCAGGTAACTATTTACGTTTTTTCATGTTTTCACATTCTCTAAAACACATTTTCTTTAGTTTTTTTTTTAATGTTTTCAAACTTCTAATGTTGTTTTGTATGAATTATCAGGTGATAATCCTCAACAGGTTAAAATGAGGCTGAGGCATTGGGCACAAGCTGTGGCATGTTCTGTAATGCAAACTTACAATTAAGCAGAGATATTGAAGAAGCTTATATAAGAGAGATTAATTAAGGAGGTGGTTAAGACAGAGGATGGTATATTATTATTGGAGTTTCATACTAAAAGATGCATGAAGAAGGTCTTACATGTTATTCCTGATCTTGAACTTTTATTTTCGCCTAAGACCAAGAGTTAAATGTTTTAGATTTTTAGGTTTTTGCGTCTCTTCCTTTTCCATCTTCCTCTTTTGTTTTCCCTTTTAATTTACATTTAGTAAAATATGTCCTCTATCAAAGTTATTTTGTAATGCCAATAAGAAATTAATAGACTTTTTTTGATAATTGGTTTTCAATCTAAAGTGTCCAACAAGGATCTATGAATTTAACAAAGGAAATTTTACTTTAACCAAGAAATGTACAAGAAGTTTAACAAAGTTGCATGACTTTTGGTCATGCTATACAAAAGTATCAATCTAACTAATACAAAAAGTATCAAATGAGAATTTCAGAACAAACTCACTTACACTCTTTACTCAAATTCTAGAAGAAAAATCCTTATAAAACACAGAACCAACCAAAAGAATGTGAAAACCCACAATGAAATTATGAACACCAAACCCAAAAAAAAAATCATTGACAATGTAAAAAATCTGAGAGTATACTGTATACGAAAGTGGAATGGCCATGTAGAAGATGCTGTACAGTTTACTTAAAGCCTTTTCACCACTCTTGAACTTCTTTTAGATTCCTCTACAATATCTTCTCCACAAAGATATCTAACATAAAGGCAGAACATGTGAAGAACTAGAAAAATTTGTACATTTTGGACATAAAAGAGTTTTCAAAACACCAATCAACACAACAATCAGAGAAGTGGATAGAACATACCTTTGTGAAGGTTGGTTTACAGGTAAATGCATCATCAACTCTCTGTATGATCTTGTCTTTTCATGCTAAGACTCCGTAGAGTTTGCAAATGCGAAGCTATTTCCTTAACAAATTGCACGCCTTCATTACCGTGTCCGAGAGAATTCACAACTTGTTCAAGGAAGTATAAGTCTCCATTCAGATTTTCTACTCTCTCATGTAGCTCAGAAATAGATTCTTGTGTTGCTAGATTATCCACATGAGCCTCGCCATTTACAACTCTGTTTTCAATCTTCTCCAAAAAACTTGTGATATATAGTCTTTCTTCGTTGAACCCGGTTAAACAATTCTGTATCTTGTTGCTCATTCTTTCACTCGGTGAATCAATCCCAGTCACATTTTCAGCGACATCAAGCGTGTTCTTCTTCTGCGGAGTTTGGTCTCGGAAGTAGTCAATCTCAGCTTCTAAATCTTGAATAAGTTTTTCTCTCTCAACAAGTAAATCATTCAGTTTCTGTATTGCTTCCATATCATACTCTGCTTGTTCTTCCATCATCCTCAGATTCTGCAAAGCTTCCATTTGAAACAACGCTTTCTCTTCTTGCAACCTCGTAATCATAGCCATTGCTTGGTTTGTCGCAACTGCTGAAGCGCTTCTTTCTTCCTCCAATTCTTTGTATAAACCAGACAGCAATTTCCTGTCATGATCAACTTGTCTTTTTAACCGATCACTCTCACTTTCTCCCTCGATTTCACTCACGGAAACTCCTTCCAAAGATAAGTTGCTTTCGTTCCTTTCGAGCATTCTCTTCTGAAGTAGCAACTGCATATCATGATCTAAGTCCTTTGTCTCCTGATCACTACATATCCTGGGGCTTATATCTCTAGGAGACAAAAACTCTATCCCACGAGAAGCTGATATTTGAGTAAGAAGTGCTTTAAGGTCTTCACTAACTCTAGAAGTATCTTTCTTCATCCATTGCTCTATTTGCGCTCCATTACTATCCTTCTTACCTTCATTGCTTACAATGTTATTATATGCATCCGCAAGATCCATCAACTCACCTGAATCACGGTTTGTTTCCGCTGCCACTGACATTGAGTTGAACGAAGAAGACTCAGACTCAGGAGGTGGTTCTATGTGTGGAGTGACGACCGGTGGAGCCATTTCAGACACAGAAGATACTGTAAGAGATGTCTCTTCCATTTCCTTGTTCTCTGACGCACCTGATATGAAGATTCATTTGCTTTATCAGAGACACATAGCTATTACATTCCCAGCATTTCACGACTAATGAATACTTTGACGCCTACATTATACAAGCAAAGATGGAGAAGAAAACTTACAGTATTCGGTCGAACTTTCAGGCATGGATTTGGTAGGTGACACAACTATATATTCAGATTCCAGAGAGTTAATATCATCTTGGTTTGTGTCGCTCTCCTTCGGGATCTCAACAGAGGTTTCATTAGTAGTGAATGATTCAGGAACCTCTTCTAGAGAAGTATCATGGAGAGACATAAGTTCAATACCCTTTAAGACATCTTCAGGAGTCTCTGCTGCGTCTGATGATGTTGAAGTAACATCATTGAGGCATATAAGCTCAGTCTCCTCAGTTTCTTCAGATATATCCTTAAAATGTGGTTTTAATGAATCATCTTGAAGGTGAATCAGATCTTCTTCTGTCTCCTCCAAAACAACTGCAGAAGGTTCCATAGCGCGTGATGTTAAGAAAATATTATCTAATGAATCCTCCTCCTTCACCACCTTCTCTGAGACATCTTCCTCCTTCACCACCTTCTCTGAATCCTTACAGTTTTCAGTTGAATTTTCATGCATGGATTTTGTATCTTCAGACTCCAGAGAGGTAATATCAGCTTGGTTTGTGTCGCTCTCCTTCGACATCTCAGCAGAAGTTTCATTTGTAGTGGATGATTCAGGAACATCGGCTAGAGAAATATCATGGAGGGATATAAGTTCAGTTCCCTTTAAGACATCTTCAGGAGTTTCAGCTGCAACTGATGTTGAGGTAACATCATTAAGGCAAATAAGCTCAGTCTCCTCCATTAAGGCATCTTCAGGGATTTCCTTAAATATTGGTGTTAACGAAACATCATTGAGGCGAATCAGCTCTTCTTTCTCCTCCAAAATAACTGCAGAATATTCCGTAGTGCGTGGTGTTAAGAAAGGATTATCGAACGAAATGATATCTTCCTCCTTCAACACCTTCTCTGATGTTTCAGGCACATCATTAACAGGAATAAGCTCAGTCTCCTCTAGTAAGGCATCTGGTGTTAAAGAAACATCATTGAAGCGAATCCACTCTTCGTTCTCCTCCAAAACAGCTGCACAACGTTCCATAGCGCGTGATGTTTCCTCCTTCAACACCTTCTCTGATGTTTCAGGCACACCATTAATTGGAATTAGCACAGTCTCCTTCATTTTGGAATCATTGAAGAGCATCAGTTCTTCTTTCTCCTCCAAAACAGCTCCAAAATGATCCATAGCGCGCGATGTTAAGAAAAGATTATCCAATGAAATGATCTCTTCCTCCTTCAACACCTTCTCTGATGTTTCAGGCATATCACTAACTGGAATAAGCTCAGGAAATAAGGAATTAGTTCCCAAACCAATCTCATGCAAATGCTTCAAAGAGAAATCAAGATTTAGCAGCTTGTCAGTAGCTAAATCGTAAGGCAAGGTGATAACCGGAGGAATGTCCAGATTCATAGTTTGAAACTTGTGATGATGCTCTTCTTTAACCAGACCTTCATCTTCTGAAAACACAGCTTCTGATTCAGTATCTGAATGAAACTTGAGCTCAGTGTACCCAACATGAGGCAAATCATTGAAACTAACACTTTTCTTGGGAGTAGTAGATTGTTTCCCGGTGCTTAAACCACTACGCAAACGAATCTTGGGTAGTGTTTCCGGTTTAGCCACCTGAGTAGACGCGGTTTGAGGCATACAAAGCTGATTACAACAAGTACAATATCTTGGATTCATGCTTTGATCACTCTTTGATCCAAAGCAAGAAGTATCTTCACCCAATTTCCCAACCAACAATCTGTAAGTTTCAGCATTGGACTTATTCGTTGTAGCGAAAGAGAAAAGACAAGTTTCACACATTCCACGAACATCTACAAGCTTTCCATGAGCATGACAGTAAACCAATGAAGAGATTTCTGATTTGTGTTTAGAACAAATCATGTCCCAATGAGTTTTCTTGTTCAAATGTTTCGTCTTCCCGAGTATATGATCAAGCCTTGTGCACATCAGACATGGAGATTGAAGCTCGGAGTAATCTGCAAACCTCGTGATCACGTAAATGAATATAGAGTTTGCAAAGAGCATCAACATTAGTAGCCATTCATTAAAGGCTAATGCTAAAGCTCTAGTGAAACTCCGCGAACCCGTCTGTGATTTTGTTGGAGACATAGCCATCTTTTGGTACACAACTTATAAGATCAAGAATCAATCAAGAAAGGTCTCAAATCTGCATCCATGAGATACAAAATCAAAACATTTAGTTAGAGATTTCAGAATCAAGACTCCAATAGTAACAACTAATCTTCAGAATCAAATGATATATACAGATTGTGGAGAAACAGAGACAAAAACAGAAAGTTGACCAAAACAAGATCAAGCATACATACAGAAGATCAAGTTTTTTCAGACAAAACTAAAATTTTACAGAACATTTTCAACAACTCTAGATCAAATGTTTGTAATAAAAAGGAGATCTAAAAGAAAAATCTGACAGCTCAACTAACAATCTTGAGCAGAAATCAAAATGACAATGATGATCACAGAAAATTATACTAAACAGATCAATAATAGCATCAAGAAAAATAAAGTTAAAAATGAACAAGTTTAATGTAAACATCTAACCTTTTTTTATCAAGAGGATCACCAGAGTCATTAGAAGTAATAATTTGGATCGAAGTTGTAATTAGAGAGTTGAAGGTGGAATTATAAAATCTACTAGTATGTTTTGTGAGAGAGACTTGCCCAGAAAACATTGATCTCATTTTTATATATTTTTAAAAACTGAAAAGGTAAACCCAGCAAGGACTGCTGCTGCACGTAGTCTTCACAATAAACCACTAAATATTAAATAAACACCAAAAAGTAAAAAATTATTCCTTTTGAAACATTGAATGAGATCTATTTTGATCGACCAAACCAAAGTAAAACAAAAGATTAAAAATAGTGGGAACATACTAAATAATGTCACAAAACTGTTATTTTAGATTTATCTCTTTTTCTTGTTCATTGGTAAAGTTCTTTTTTTATAGTATGAAGTTTTAAGTTTTGTTAATTAGTCTTAGGAATGATTATTAAATGTTAGGCAAAGATTGAAAGTGAAGATGGAGAGGGACGGAAGAGTCGGCTACTGATTACAAAAAATGGCTGCCGAAAGTTGCCCTTCCACAAAAGTAGTGTGGAAACAAATACATTATTTTTTGTCAAAATAAGAATTAAATTTTCTTTCACTAATAACCGGAATATAAATTGAAACTCAAAACTTGGTATTATTCTGCAAATCAAATAAAAAACATTGTTCAAGAAAACGTTAAGTGGATAGCGAGCCAACGGTTAGTACCTAGAACGCCTAATCAAATCTTTGCGATTATGTTAGATATATATATATATATAACAAAATATACAAAACATCATGATTTATAAATAATAAATTTATATTACATTTATTAACATCATTTTATATAGCTATAATTTATAAATATTAATAAAAAAATATTATTATAATACCATAATATTTTAGACGATAGAAACGGTAATCTCCACGGTTTATGGAGTTTTAGCGCCTAAGTATCGTCTAGACGGAACGCTTTTTAGAACCACTAAAACCTTAATAATTTTGTTCGTTAATCGAGAAAAAACTATAACAATTTTTTGTAAATGATGAAACTCGAGAGGGAGAGTATTTGAATGAAAAATAGGTTTTTGTTCAGTTTTTGGTTTATGAAGATAAAACGTTAATGAAATATAACTATATAAGTATACAAATGTCGATAGTTTTTATCTTGGTAACATCTAAGAAAAAAAATCAATAATCGACCACTAGTCAGAATCAACGACCACCGGCCTTAGGTCAGCGACGTGGAATACTGAAATTTGGTTCCTAACTTTACACTACTGTAGACAAGTTTTTAATTGGTGGGTCTATACTCTATATCATTTTCTTAAGATCAAATCTTATATTCATTGTATAAAACAAAACAAACATATTATAAGGGCCATGGATGTATTAAATTCCTTGCACTAAAATTGATAATGGAGAAGAAAATTATTTATTTGTTTTTAATATAAAAACCAAATCATCTTCGAAATTAATGCTAAAAATTCACAAGATGGCTTAGTAATAATAATGAGAGAAGAAAGTGACTACCATATAGCCATTTTCAGAGGATGACTTAGTGATAATTACGTGTGGGTTCCTCTCTATCATATACGCTTAACCATCCTTAGTATGGAGGGCCTACATTTCTCAAACTCATTATTACTTCTAATTTCTTGAAATGTTAAAGATCACACATTTTTGTGTATGAAGAAAGCTTCAAATTTCTTCTCTCAATCATTTCATTTTATGGACTAATAGGTAATGAGAGTTCCCAAAAAAATTTCGCATTCCATTAACGTTGCTCAAGCTCTAATAACTATGTAGTAATAAATTGATGTGATTTGCGAGCAAAAGCTCTCTTGGAATTACATCAGATACTATAAACATATCAGGTAAATCTTGTTGGATTTGTGGATTAGACTATGTAGATTCTGAAGATAATTATAAGAAAAAACATTAGATGTATATATACATTTGAATAGTGGTTATTTATATAAAAGAGTCTTAAGGATTTTATTTTATATATAAATTAGGAGACAAATTCAGATTAGTTACAACTTATGTGGTGAGCATTTAGTTACATATATCTTAGAGAAACCAAAAGCCATATACATATGCATGACATTATGTCTTCCGGTTTCTTTATTTGTGTATATAAAATTAGCAGTCTCATTAATAAGATTCACAAGGGAAAATAAAGAAAAAGAAGAGAAAGTGTGACAATTAAATTAAAGCATATTAGAGAGCTCCATCAAGTGGCTCATCTCCTCCATTTGACCACCAGTAGTACTTGTTTCCTCCAATAGCCATTTCTCAATAAATGTCAATGGTGGATGATCATGGTCATCATCATCATCACCATCTTCATGATGATCACCATTGTTATTCTCTAAAATCTTTGGACCAACACCAAATCCCTGATCATCATCACCATTGACTATTTTGCTTTGACCCTCTTCCCAAGAACCTTGTAGCTGCTCATATGGAAACTGATTTTGAACATCAATGAGATTGCTCGCCGGATTCTGCTTTTTTTGTTCGAAGAAACTACCAATACTACTCTTTGGAGATGCTCTCATCCAACCTTCAAGAAGGCGAGAAATGTTTTCAGTGCTTGAAGCATAGGTAGATCTATGATTAATGGTGTTTCTTGTGACCGAAGTTTGTAACGTGGTGTTCTCTGATTTGCTTTTCTCTTCACTCTCGGACTTGTTGAGCTTCTTCTTCAAATGGGTGTTCCAATAGTTCTTGATATCATTGTCCGTTCTTTGTGGTAGATATGAAGCTATAGACGCCCATCTTCCAATTCAACCATATCCACACATAGACAAGAAACCGATTTAGGGTTTATACATATGTCATTAAGATGATTATAAAAAAAAAGATTCAAAGATAAAGAGATTACTTGTTACCCAATAAGGCTTGCAAGTGAATGATCATTCCTTCCTCATGAGAAGTAAAGTTTCCGCGTTTAATTCCAGGTCTCAGATAATTAGTCCATCTTAGTCTACAGCTTTTGCTGCATCTCAATAACCCTTTTAAGTACACCAAAGATACAATACAAACATCAACACATATATGCAAACAAAACTGGTGGATCAAAATTTAAAACAAGAATATAAGAATTGGTGTATGACCAGTGTTGGTGGGAACAGATCTCCAGTTTCCAGGACCATGTTCTTGAATGTAAGAAACAAGAATGATGTCTTCTTCAGGAGTCCATGGTCCTTTCTTGATACCTATCTTGTCACAGCATGGAGGTCTTCCCATTACTCTGACCTCTCTCTCTCTCTCTCTCTCTCTCTCTCTCTAGATCTTTTAAGTTTTTTTTATGCTATTCATTTATAGATGTGTGGATATATATAGTGTATATACATAAATGAATTAAATGTAACATGTATATATGTGAAATTTAATGGGTGACTTAAAGAAGAGGGAAGAACTTTTAATCCTGCTTTTTTCTTGACAACTTCTTTTGGATCTACCAAGCTCACGAGTCACTCTCTGCCTTTTTCCATTCACTAATTTACGTAGTCTATTTACGAAGATAGATTGATTGAGATCCGTAAGAAAAATGTAATATATTGCCCTTAAGAAAACATTACTAAGTTATTTAGAAAATGATCCACGAAGTTTATTTGTAATCAAAATATTGCTATAAAAGGAACTTTTTAACATATTGTAGGTGAATACGTAGTGTATCGATACAAATAAATAGCTTGATTTGGAATTTTCGTTGGTAAATATTTCGGATTGATGGAGGACTTGTGTGTGGCTTATGTTTATAATCAATTCATAAATGAAAGAAGACTCGCAGCAAGCTGTGACATTTTTTGTGATAATAGTTATAACTGTAGTAAGACAATGATCAACATAAAGTGTGAGAATAAACACAGTTTTTCCATTGATTTCCTCCATGATTAAAGGGAATCATTCAGTGCAACTTGGATATCCTCAAGTTTAGAAAAGTTAGAAGCAGAGTTTAGTAAAACTTGAAACAAAATAGAAATCCATAATGACAAAACTTGTGGTATACAATTTAAAGGTGTATATACACAAAAAAGTACATACATTTTGCTTGCCTCTCTGGATCCATATCTTTTGTTGTACAGGTATCACGCATCTCTCGTTGCCTCGATGTTGGACCAATATTCTCACACTCGTATCAGATACCAAGATGTGACAAAAAGATCCATTAATTAGATTTTAACCATTTGTGTTGTTTGTGATATAGTTTCCATATTGATGCTTACAATTATAACTCTCGTGTTTTTCTTTATCTTGTCAATTTGGACATGATGAGAATTAACCAAACCGGATGCAACCCGAGCTTGAACCGAACCAAAGCTAATAACCGAATATATATAGGCATCTACTCTATATGATGATGATAAAGAAGAAACACGGGAAACTCAAAAGGAGACAAATCCAACAAAGCTGCTTCAAATTAGTAAAAAGAGCATAGAAACAAAGCATATCATCATACCATATGTCATTGCATGTGTTAAACTAAACACCAAACGCTATACAGTCTAATATTATCCATCTTTCTTAAAAGTGCCCGAGAATCATCATAAACTCTCCCACACAACCACAAAACCCAAAGAGACAAATCCTTCATTTTCCCTTGTCTATATATTCCAGACTGCACACTTGCTAAGCAATATAAAGATATGTGTGACCGAGCACAGTCAAGTGCGCAGACAATACCCGATAACAATGCTGATGAATGCCACAACGCATACAAACAGCAGAGGGAACCCAACGTGCACTTCTTTCACTATTTTCTTCATCCTCATTTCCGCCTGCATCGTAATACAAGCTTTGTTAATTATGAAACTGTTTTGGTTATAGGAGAAACAGCTAATGTTTTGTAACTACTACTAAGTCTCACCAGCTCTTGTTGCAAGCTTTGCCTGTGTTGGGAGCTAATAGACCGCTCCTCCATTAGCTTCGAAATGGTTGAATCAGCCTGCACCAGATTTTAACTCTTTAGCATGGTTAACAAGTACTTCAAACATAAGTTACGGATTTCTAAATCTGATAGCCAGACCTGTTTTAGCTTGGATTCTAGAGCATTCACTTTTAGCTTCATCTCCTCAATGTCTTTAACCAACTTATAATCATCCAATGGTTTGCTATTCGGAGCATCTGTTTTCTGCAGCTGGACAACAACTCTGTCCTTAGTTGTCTTTGGTTCAGCAGGATAAGCTACACTGTTCACTGAAGTTATTCCATTAATAAACCCTTGATCCCCAGGTAGATCCATGGCCTTCTTTGTGTAAGCGTCCAAGTTATGTGTTGGCTTAATCCCCCTTCCATCATCTGCATCCTTATGAGACCTAATCGGATCAAATTCAGTTTCTTTTGCCACCCTCAATGCATCGTATCCACCTTTAGTCGCCTTTAAGTCATTAGCAGGATCAAAATCTTCAATGAACCCCCTTTGTGGTGGCTTTAACTCCTTTGCATCATCGGCTGACTTTAACTCATCATGTCCAACCATCCTCGGCTCCTTAACAATCTCACTCTCCTACGAAAATTAATTTTGAGAATAAACAAAGTGTAAGAAACTGTCTATTGCACCCAATCATTTGTGGAAAAGAACTACACACACTGCTGGGAAATTACTTTTCAAATATTACTAAATTCTCAAAAGCTAGGTTGTGAAAAGGGCTAAATACTTTTCTTACATATTGTGGCGGAGCAAGGCTCTCTGATTGATTATATAATCGATCCTTGTGGATGGAATCTTCAAATACTGATTCCTGCTTCAGTGTCCCATTAATTGGAGATAGTTCAGGTGAGTCAGATGGCGGCACAAGAGAGACTCTGAGTTTGTTTTCCTCGACATGTTTGCCTTCCACTTTGGAAAACTGCAAAAAAAAAAAAATATACAAGTATACTTGACAGATTAAAGAACTGAGTTAAGGAATGAGAAGCTCAAAAAGTATTGGAATGCTTACCATGCTAGCTGTGATGTCTTCATCAGTCGTTTCTGCAGGCACCGCAGTGCTCTGGATTAAGAATTTGTCTTTGCAAACCATATCTGGAGGTGGTTCTTTCAAAGCTTGCATAATGACTGCATCAACAACATATAGAGCTCACTTAACCCAAAGCATTGACTGAGTTTGAAAGTGCAAGAACCCATTCATCATCCATTTTAAATTTCTCAAAACGCAG
The DNA here is from genome assembly GCA_900128785.1 of Arabis alpina. Lineage (NCBI taxonomy): Eukaryota > Viridiplantae > Streptophyta > Magnoliopsida > Brassicales > Brassicaceae > Arabis > Arabis alpina. The sequence continues at coordinate 5,248,347 of LT669788.1, forward strand.
GTTCCACTTAGTGAGGAACAATTTGAACTATAATAACACCATTTGTAGACATCATACGACAACTTATCCAATTAGATAAGACATGCAGGTGCAAGAAACTCAAACATTGTTGAGAAGGATATAAAAAGTTAGCATACCAGTGAATTCACATGATGATTTTGGTGCAACAACGCCGACATTTGGACGGACACAGTACTTCTTTGGTGATGTGGTTTTGACCTATCAAAAACCAGTAACACAACTAATTTAGGTTTACTATCATTCAATCTTCTGAAGCCAGAAAGAGAAGAAGTTTGATAAGAATGTGTTCTCGACCTTAAATGCAACAAAATTATGGGTTGTATTGGTTAGCTGCACCACACAGGAACTCTGCTTCTTCAGGTCAACTACAAAAGAGGAAAGCGGTTAGTCTCAAAACGATAATAAATTCCAGACAATTTGAAAAGCAAGGCAAAGATATTCTTTTAACGACATCCATCTTCTATTATGAATCCTGAGAACCGGAATGAGAGGTAAGAAGCCATATCACAAAATTACACCACATACAAATCCAGCAGGCAGGATATAGTTTGAAAATTCCTCAGGACAACAGACATCATAACATCACATCAACTTATATTACAGGAGCAGACCCCTAAATCATGGCACCACTATGACAGAATTTTGAGTGTTGAGTAAACTCCATATTCTTAACTGGAAGTAAAAAGAAGAATATACAGAACTTTGCTTTCTGCTAGACCGATGACTATTAGGCTTAAAGAGTACACCCTAGCTAGAGGACAACAGTGTCTATCTACTCACTGAACTAAAAATGATGATTTTGCAATTGATAAGAATCAGTCCATTGACATCTTCTTACCTACAAACTTCAACGTTCGTGGTTGAATATCCAACAACGGCATGTTCATATTGCTGTGAGAAAATCTGGTTACCACTTGCAGCAGGATTCTCTCCACCCCTGTCTCACCAAAAACATATCAAATCAGCTTGAAACTTTTCAATACTTGAAAGAAGAACAAAATCAAATCAATACTCCTTTTGGAATAATCATAACATGAAGAAATCTAAACCAAAACAACAACGAAATCCCAAAAAATCAAAACAGTATGTGGAAAATGTTTCGAGTCACTGCGATGACTCCTCGATGACGCGTTTTCAAATCCAAACGCGCAAACTCAAACGTGATTTTGTTTACCTTAACGCGTTCGCGTTTTTCAGCGATACGACCGACACAATTTCGACTCACCGGAAAACGAAAACACAGCGTGAAGTTCGACGACGATCTAATTACACCTCAAAAAACTGCTCGTATTAAATATACAAAAGAGGGCAAAACTAAAACGACGACGTTTTCGAGGAGTCCTCGGGATCCACTATCGAAATAGTAAAAACTCAGAGATCAATCACATGGATCTTTCAGAGCCCTAGCGATTCCGATTTCACAACGAATCTCGAGGGAAAAACCTAGTATTAAACAAGAACAAAAATAGCCAAAGATAATCAAAGGAGAGTGATGCGAAATCAGAAGAAAATCTCACCGTTTCTCCGACGAAGAAGCTTGAGATGAAGCGGCGGCGAAGAAGCAACGATTCGAGATTTACAAATCTGAGGGTAGAAGAAGAAGAAGGAAGCAGTGAAGGCCAAGTATGGAAATATGGTTAATGTGTTCAAAACATTTAAAAAGTACTGAAATTGGAGATGGTGAATATTTGTTGTACCTAACGCTAATTTACTAAAACTTACGATTATAATTTTGTAGATTAAGGCCTTTGTGTTTCTTTTCTCGTGTATATATTCTAGAGGTAATTAGTACATTATCATTGATTGATAAATAAAAACTTTAGTGAGATAAACGAATAAAAACAAAAAATTATAATTTGGTAGATGTGATTAAGTGGAATGCTTTTTTGAGGATTAACACGAGTGATTGTGATTGTGATTCCGATCACCAACCTCTTAGTTTCTCTCTTTTTTAAATTGATTAATATCTTTGCTTTCTACAAAAGAGAGATTTAGATACGTAATGCAAGATTCTCTAAGACGTCAACAAAATATTCTCATAGAAGTTTGTAAGATTTATAACCAAAAAGGTACAGTGTTTACTGAAAAAAAGTTTTATATTTTTTTATATGGAGATGCTATGTTGATAATCTTGTTGTTATATGAGTGATCTAAAATTGAATGGAAAAACGTTAGTGAAAAATGTATGTGTGGGTTCTTGATTTCTTTATATGAGAGTGTATACCATGAAATTTTGGATTTTTTTCCAGCTTTGTAACGATCCATTATCTCAACTATATCAAAACTGAAGCTTTCCATTTGTCAATTTAAACTCGTCCTAAACTTGTGGTATATGACTGGCTAAATACTTAACCAGTACTAATGATCAACCGTGCAATAATTTGAGTTTGTGTAAATGTCAAATGGTAGCAAATCAAAACAGATCCTATCGTGATACACATAGTGTTAATTTTGTGTCTTATTCTCATGAAAGATCTTGCATTATAATGTGATTGTTGCGGATAATGTCTATAACTATAGTCCTATACCAAATAACCAATGTTTTAAAAGACCGTAAACTCACGTTTGGTGTATTTAGTGCCGACTCTGGCCATATATATTTTCTTGAGACAAAGCAATTTAAGGCGTTAGGTATAGGAAAACGGTAAAACGGTGAAATTTCGGGAGTTTGTACGAAGGAATCATGGTGTGACATTTTTCCAAATTCTTCATCAGTGGTAAGGTTTATGAGAGAGTAAAATTCCAAAAATGGTCAAATCTCATTAAAGTAGTGAGAGCCCACCAATGTTTAAATGGGGAGCCTACAAGTTCAGAGATTCGTGAAACATGCATCATTTGTGAATTATGGATAAGCCCTCATTGAAATAATTAAGAAAAGTCTTATGTTCCTAAAACATAAAAAAAACTACAAAAAAAAAATAGAGTTTTTTATAAACTTTTACAAATTTCAAAACAAATACTGAAATATTATTGGTTAAATTTTACTGGAAACTGTAAATAGTAGCAATCAATGCATTTTTTAATAAGTGTGCATAATTTTAAATATTTTTTTTTTTTGGAAATATCAATTATCCTGACCAATACGGTTTTTTCTTCTAATTAAAAATAAATAAATAAATAAAAAAGGTATCCATCAGATTATCACCTACCCAGCTTTTGGACCTCGTGCGTGTGCGTGTCTATATAGAAGACTATACACACAAGACTAGCCAAACAAATCACATCGAGAAGAATCCTGCATTTTTGGTTAGCTAGCTCAAAACATTTATTTCTTTCCAAAGGCGTGACCTGAGGTTAGTTTTTTAGATTCCCTCTATCTTAGATCGATTATTCACATGTTTGCCTTATTTTGTTTCTTTCCAAATCCGAATCTACGCATAGATCTTTTGAGTAAATGGGGTTTTCAGTTTATGATCGATAGATCTATTGATTATTTCCTTGTTTTGTTTCGGTTTATTCATTTCAACTATTATTAGATGTTGAAGTAGAACACTTTGATGTTTCCATGTCCGATGATTCTTTAATGGGTTTAAGATCCTTTTTTTTGGGTGCCCATAAAGTTTAAATTTTGATGAGATGGGTGTTAAATTAGTTGTTGTTTCCGTGTCTTTTACATGTTTGTGTGTGTGTGTATATGTTGACATGAATGAAATGGTTTCTGTTGGTTTTATAGATCACAAAGAAGAAAACACACTATGGCTAAGGGAGTTGCAGTTTTGAACAGCAGTGAGGGTGTTACTGGAACTATCTTATTCACCCAGGAAGGACAAGGTTGATGATTGTTTAGAGCTCTTCACATATTTTCTTTTGTGTTTCCTTCTTTTTAGGGAATTTAACTTTTTGTGTTGGTTTTTGCAGGTGTGACCACTGTGGCCGGAACAATTTCAGGCCTTAAGCCTGGTCTTCATGGTTTCCATGTCCATGCTCTTGGTGACACCACTAACGGTTGCATGTCTACTGGTACTACTCTAATACCTTTGTGAACACCTTTCTGGGAATTTTATACGGATAAGAATCTTTAGGAGATGATAGTGTTTGTCTACATGGTTTTGAGAACTTTTTTAGTGATTGTTTGAGGCGTTTGTAATTATATTTCGAATAGGGAGCTCTAGTTATCATCAAAGTTACTGAAATTTGTATTAATCATTTGGTCAATTATCTATTCTAGGTCCACATTTCAACCCCGATGGTAAAAATCACGGTGCCCCAGAGGATGCTCACCGACATGCTGGCGATCTAGGAAACATCGTCGTTGGAGATGATGGTATATTTTTCTCAACATCCTCAAGCTTCTTCTTTAAATCAGTTTTGCATCTTGAAATTTTTTCATCAGATTTATTTGCTGTTCTCTCTCAAATGTGTTTTTATGCAGTCTTAAGTTATATAGTAAATTTCATCTTTGACCACTTTTTGTGTTTATGGGTTTACATAAAGTCTTCTTTTTTACCTTTCTCAGGAACTGCCACATTCACTATCACCGATAGCCAGGTACATAGCTGTGTACCTAATTTATGTTTTATGCATTTGCTCCTTTTCCGGAACTGACATAGTAAACCAATATGTGTGTTTGTTTTACAGATTCCTCTTACTGGACCAAACTCTATTGTTGGAAGGGCTGTTGTTGTCCACGCAGACCCTGATGATCTCGGAAAGGGTGATGACCTTTGGCTATCTGTTTTTAATTTCCTTAACTGTGCTAGTTATGCTAACAGAATTTAAAATTACATTGTCCATATGAGGACATCAAATGGACTCAACATCCATGATAAGAACACTTGCTAACCTGGACTCATTGGTCATTTACATTTTCAGGAGGCCATGAACTCAGCTTGGCTACCGGAAACGCAGGAGGCCGTATTGCTTGCGGTAAGTAGAACTAAATCACATTTACTCACATTCTCTGTGGAAAATCATCTGTATTACTCGATCAGATGTTGGATCATTACTATCACTGTCACCTTGAACTCCATTGATTCTCTGGCAACTCAACGCTTATCTTGGTTTTATATAATCATCTTCCATTTTGGGTTTGGCTGAAACTCTATCACCTATTTTACATCATGTCTGTCTAGAAATGTATCATAGTTTTTTGTATATTTGGGAAGTGACTAGAGATAACTATAGACTCATGGGACTTCAGTCCATAGAACCACATCTTGTGATACTAAGTTTCATCCGTGATGACTTCTCAATCGATCTAGTAGACTGAGAAAGGACCAACTGACTGACCTTTGGTCTACCATTTTGCAGGTATCATTGGTCTTCAGGGTTAAGTTTTTTAAAAAGAGATTGCTGTAATAAAGAGGTCCAACTTCTAGACCTGGCTAGTTTGTGTGTACTCCTGAATTCATATGTATGTCTTGGTGTGTGGCTATAAACAGAGAATTATGCACTTTTACCATTTCATGAATAACAGAAAAAGAGTTTGTTATCAATAATTAGTTTTTGAATATGAATGAGCACTTGATAGACTATAGAGTATCCCAAATACATATGTGAATGCTTCATTGCTAAAGTTGATAAAATAGTGATAGTAAAGTGGTTTTATATTCTAGGTCCAAGCCGAAGAAGATCAATTTGTCATATTCAGTAATATCAACTTATTGACCTGATTTATACCACAAATTAGTTTTCTAATTGACTTGGTGTAATTTCCCTTCACTTATCTGTTCAATTGAGCTATTCTTCGAATGAAACTTCTGTAATATCTTATCTTTTGTATGCAAGTGGTTCATGGTCTCATGCCTACATAATACATATCCTAAAACTAACTTTCTTATTAACAAAATCAGACCCGCAAAATACATTAATTATGTTTCTCATTCCTTTGGACAAAAAGGGAGATACTCCATTGGAGATGGCGCAGAACAAAATTTCTGATACTGGAAACGTTTCTTGATGACTTGTTATGGTTTTAAATCCCCTGGAGAAAGAGTCAAGATACCTGACTGCTCATTAACCTGGTTCAGCAGTAGCATCAGAAGTGGAACTCTTGAGAGTGTTCTTTGCGATCCCACCATTATCAACTTTTTCTGTGCAAACCATACAAAATTTCGATCAATAATGGAATAAACATTACTCAACACCATCATAGGCTCTCTCTCACCTTTGCTCGTGTCAAAGCAACGTTGATTCTATGCCAGTCTCCGAGCAGTGAAGAGGCAGAGCTCCTTGGTTTCTCCCGTGACCTCACAAAGGATACCAATATGCAGTCTTTATCTCTTCCCTAAACCATGTAAACTCATGGTTGGTTACTGAAGAAGCAAACCAAAATGCTCTAGAAAAGAACGGTAGGTCCTAGAGCCAAACCTGATACTTGTCAATAGTATGTATTTCCACAGACGTCAATGGAATTGCGTGTTGAATGAGGCTCGCTTGTGAGTTATAAGGAGTAATGATTCCAATCTCTTTACTATCCACTCCATTGTTAATTAGCTCTTCTACAATCTAAGTAAAGCATTACTGAAGTAAGCCAACGTTTTCTTTTAGTTTAAACTTTAAATGCATCTTTCTTACTCAATAGTACCTCAGCTATTATGGAAGCTTCAACTGGATTGTTGATCGCATTCTGATCCCTAGCTTCAAAAGCACGCAGCATATCTAGAAAACCATATCATATAGTCTTGTGAAAAATCCAGCACATATGAGAAAGAGCTCATGTGAATAAAAAGCAACTAGTAAGTAGCCAAAAACCTGTATCAATAAATACAACTGTCCTGGTTGGCTCCAGAACCTAATGGAAACATAAAAACGGTTAAGATGAGTCAATGTGCAACACAGCATATATCGTAAAGCAAGAAACTGGAGCTAAGCAGAAATAGTTGTCTATCTAACTAAAGCATTGCATCAACATCTGACGTGGCGATAAAATCATTGTAGGTTGTCCAGGTGAAGGCTAATTGCATAACAGAAAGCCATTGCCGCCAATTATCCAGAATTTTAATTAGAAGGAACGTGAGACATTCACAGACCTAGGAAGATGCTCTGAGTTGCTTTTATGCCTCTAATTTCTAAAATGTTTTAGAACAAGACACCTACCTTTTTAAGCCATGAAGAATTAGAACTGGAAGTAGAAAGTGTAAGTGTGGCATTGGCTACTTCAGCGGAACCGCAGCATAATCTGTCTCCATATATCAAGGCATTTGATAGCTCCATAATACCTCGACACATTCGGTACTGCACATAAAGGATGTCTCAATAAAGCAGAAAGGTATACTCAATAACAATGCATACTAACATAATTCCATCCTAGTAGAGAAGGGCAACCTGGTTTTGTAAAACTGAAATTGCCTGAGGATGAGCTTCTGATAACCTGCGAAACAAGCTTATTCCCATTCCATTTTCTCTAGCCTCTGTACTCTGATTTCATCAACACAACAATGGTGCTGAAGTTACTGGAAAAAGAGGTAACTCAAAAGACGTAGTAAATGCTTACCTGCACTAGTGGAGGTAGTTGATAGTGGTCACCCACAAGTACAAATGTAGAGGCAAACAGCAAAGGCCCTATCGAAACCTGATCAGTACAAGAAACCATGTATTTCTTAAATATTATTCCACTTCAAACTCAACTGTGTAGACTCTTTCTTTCAGTACTTATACATAAGTGGATATTGTCAAATAAGGGCCACTGGCTGAATTTTTTGTATTAAGCAAAACAATCTAAGTTCTTTAAAGCATATCACAATATCCGAGTTGTCTTTCTAAGACCTATTGGGAAGGAATGAGAGATCATACAGGGAGAGCAATCTGGCCAGCTTCATCAATAATGCACACGTCAAATCGCCTATTCACAAGCAAGGGACTATTGATTCCCAAACAAGTAGAGGCCACAACTTTGACCTGGTCCAACTTTGTTTTGATGTCCTCGACACTGCGCATATCCATAGCTGCCACAAAGATAAGTCTCAACTACATTGAGAAGACTCAACTACACATATCCGAAGCTAATATATTGCAAACCTGAAAAGCAACTTTCACGAACTTCTTCATGTACGGCCTCGTCTCTTCCAATACGTAGAAACTCAATTCCCTGCAAGTATATTCAAAATAGTATGTCATATGTATTAAAGTGCTCCTACATGACTAAAAGCAGGCACTTGAAGAAAGAGAAGACTTTTCACTCTTCATTAAGAACAAAAACTCATGCAGCTTATTTGTTGATTTTCCCATCCTTTTATATGCAATACATTTTGACCTGTTGACTGTCCCAATCTTGCTCACTAATACTTAAAATTCATTTTGCAAGGTGGACATGCTATACTGTCCTTGTTTTCCTTTAATTAAATGTCATTTGTTTCCTAGTATAAATGTACCTAGCTTTAATTCCCTACCTACTAATAGAGAGTAACCATGTGCGGATGCAAACAAATCGAGTGGGATACCTTCTAAATGTACAAACAAACCACAGAATGTTCAGCATAACTACACATATTTTTAGAGATGAATAAAAAGATTCATAATCCAGATATATAAAAAGGTTGGCTACAGAATAACGAACCTGTGCTTTTAACTTGATAAGAAGATTATCAACAGCAGAGTTTGTGTAAGATGCAAGCAGAATAGATGAGCCTCTGATCAACAAAGCTTTCACAGCATGGACCATTGTGGAGGTTTTTCCTGTTCCAGGCATTCCTAAGATCAAAGCATAGTCCTTTGCAGTGAGTATCTGAAAATAAAACAAGAAAGCAAGCCCTTGATAAGCTTTGTCAAAGAACACAGAGTGTCGTTTAGACATGCCTTAAGTATAGCACGTTAAACAAGAGATCAATAAAAAGTAATCATGCAATGACCTTAAGTATAGCTTGACGCTGATCATTATTTAAGCTCTTTTCTGACCAAATATATGATATTGCGGGATCCTGGCTCAGTATAGATCCATTGTCAAATCTAGGAGGCTACAGAGACATGGAAGAAAGAAGACAAAACGAAGCATGTAAAGAAGAGTATAAGAAATAAATAGCATCATCGTGTCAAGGGGAAAACTTGAATCAGACAAATAACCTCAAGATCAACAATCATTCTCCTGATGCCAGTGCTATGTCCATTTTGTATGAAAAGCTGCATGAGATTAAACCTTGAAGGATATGAAGATCAGTGACAGCCTATGTAAGTAGGATCAATAAGTGAATCAGAAAATAAATTACAAAATCACCTCATAACCGAAAATGATGTCATGTATTCATCCTTGTAAATTCGCCATAACTCATGAGAGAGATTAGATACCTCAGAAGAAGGTTCGCTCCAAGGAAGACGTAATCGCTTGGATAAAGAAACCTAAGTAATGACATAGCAAAAGGAAAATCTAGATCTCTTTAGACATGTCTGAGTAAGAACATCAGACTAAATCGTACCAGACAAACTAAGCTAGATCTACAGACTGTCAAACGAAATCATAGGAAGAATGCGCTTACTGATACATGAGTGCGACTAATATCAGAGATAATCCCATTTGCAACGGTCAGGTCGCTGACTTCTGTGCGAAGGATCTGGAGAAGAAAATTAACCAACAAAAGGGGAAACAGCATAAACTAAGAATGAAAGTTGAAAAATACGCCGGGAAGAAAAAAATGGTAACTGACAATGATACTCTCAAGTGCAATCATTTGTCAATTTCAGAAAGCGATCACAAGTTTCCGCATCTAAGACTTTCAGAAAGACATGCTGGTAAGCAAGAAAATTCGGAAGAATACTCTCAGGGTGCAGCTAACTTTATTGGCTCATATTATCCATGATGAAAGAAAAGTCAAGGAATTAAATATACCACACGGTCTCCTGCTCTAAGTTTGCAATCCAGGTCATCAGTTGCAGGGGGTCCAGTTTTAATTGTATCTTCTCTAGATTCAGATGAGTTTTGACGTACAAAACGGTAGATGAATCTAGTTTCTTTATGAGAGTTATGATGCTGAATCTCATCTGTCATGTCAAGAACCATAGAAGAAAGAGCTGAGTGACTGCCCTTTGAACCATGTGGGTGCGCAATGTCTTTCCGTAGAAGCTGAAAATAAACAGAGATATAAGATCGCCAAATTAGAAAAGACCGCTGACTTTGTACTCCTGTAAAAAATAGCTGGTACTCTAGTCTGACCTCCATCTCTCTAGCTTCCAAGTCAATCAGCCTGTCCCAGTGTCGGAGGAAATTGAAATGCAAAGTTGAAAGATGAGAAACATGTGGATCAAAGATATCACCAAGTCCACTACTCTCTGTGTTTCCACCATCTGCCTGGGGCAAGCAGACAAGATATCTGATAAGATATGGTGAAAATTCAACCCCTCTCCAAAACATGCAGTTTGCTCTCACGATTTACATGCACAATAACTCTGGCCAACGAAAAGCATAATATGCCGCAGCAGCAGATAACCAAAATGGAAATTCAATTCAGGTCGCTAGTTTGAAGAATGTGATATAAACCAACACTTGATTACGTATATAGCAAGATGGAATACATGCATTAAGGCAGACAGTACGATGCAACTTGCTTCATTCACATTCAAATTTCAACCACCATACATGCTACATATGTAGAACCTTATAAATTAGGGTAACACCTAAATGTAAAATGTTAGACTTCGAGAATCATTCACCATCGAAACCAGAAATTACCTTATGATAAATCGTGCAGACATCCAGATGGCGACAGTTGCGGCACATGTTTGGATTCTATCATCAAAATCACAAATCATACAGTTACCTAGTAAATATTCCATAGAAGAATTGTCATCACTGGACATCATAGCATACCCGTAACATTGGCGGCAGTTGTTGGGTTGTTGACGCCACAAGGATGTCATTCGCAAGTTCATTACGACGAATAATCAGACCCACCATATCTGATCTTTGAACAGAAATTCCCTTTACAAGCATTCAAAGCTCAGTCACTTCCAATTCCGTGAGACCAAAAGAAAGGCACACAGTATTTACACTTACCTGAGTCTGATCTGACTGTAGATAGTACAGAAGGCCATGGTCAATATGCTTCAGGTACCTGCAAAGTGGAAAACGTGAGATATAAACAACAAAAAATTGCCGTTCGTTTTCCAGCAAAAGACAAGAGAGAAAGGCAGCACATAAGCACCTCTCAGACATAAGGAGTGTGTACAAGATCACCTGTGCACAATGTTCCATCGATGACTGCATAACACAATAAATTAAGCAGTTGTATTTAATAAGCTTTTGGAACTTTCAAATTTCCACCGAATAGCTAGATAGATCTTCATACAGACCTGGCCATTAGGAGCTTTTCCAGATTTAAACTCAAGGGGCATTATTTTCTCATGCACTGTGTTCATGTCAGATTCAACTATCACTCTGACTGAAGCATCAATCATCCCTTTCAAACCATATTTAGGGGCCCATGACATCTCCTCAATATCAATTACCTGAGGAAAGAAATTGTTCTTATATACATGATATAAGTCTCATAAGAGGAGATTGCTTAAATAAACAACGTATAATGCAATTTGTGGATGTCACATTATGGACTTGGTTCAAAGAGGATGCATCCGATTGAAACAACAAAGTCAACGACTTCTGAATTAACAAATTGGTTCTGATCTTCACCTGAAAGAAATGAAATCCTACGAATACAGAAAGGGAGAGAGTAGGAAGGGCTCTTCACCTCTGATATCTTAACCATTTTCTGCCCATTGGTAGAACCAAAATCAACATTTGATATCCTTGAGTCCTGTTTATAATGACCACACGATGAGTTTAAGATGTTTCTGCCTATCGAGTTACTATAAACCATGAATTTTAAGGGGATGAAATCATAGATAGAAGAAAAGCATGCACAAACTGCCTTAAAGATTTTATCAGATGGCACTCACACACTAAATTATATATATATATATATATATATATATATATATATACACTGCAATACGAGCATGATTGTAAAATTTCTTGTTAGATGTCTGTACGTAAAGGCGGCATAACAGAAAATATCAAGAAAAACACATGCACGCGAAAAAAAGTCCCAACACATTATGTACGTGGGATAACTAGAAAAATATCAGAAGAACAGCCAAGCAGTGATATTACATCCATGCGAAATTCAAGAAAGAATCATAAATAGGAAAATACAGGTGCACCTTCGAATATCTGAACTGATGAATCCAATTCAACATTTTCGGGATAGCTCCAAGTAAGGTTGCTTTCACGTCTCCCTCATGCACTGTGGAGAACATATGACCGGATAAGAATATGATTTTCAATGCATATTCGTAGAAAAAACAGAACACCATTTCGAAGCAATGTGAATCTTCAAAGAACATTGAACAAAGAGGTATTATAGCCATAATTCAAAATTCTAATGTAAATAAGAGGTATCCTAGCTATAGTAACTCAAAATTCTAATACAAATAAGACGTAACCTAGCTATATAATAATAGGAACACATAATGTAGTTATCAACCTCCACAGGCATATATGCTCTCAATATTTTTAGTGATCACTATGCTCGCATATTCCTGCAAACCATCTACAGATGGAGACTCTTGCGTGAGACCGGCCTGGAAAACAAAGGAAATAGATAGGACAGATCAATATATTACAATTGCAAGAAATAAAATAAAACAAAGCAAAATAAAATATTAATTGTCCAATAGGTCTAATCAAAGATGGTAAACCTGAAAAACTTGGTGTAGCAAGGTTCCAAGCAAGGCTGCTGTAGCGTGTTCATTGGATCTTAGCCTCTCATCTAGGACGGTTCTCCTTGGGCAACCAAAACTTGCTGCAACCTGCAAGGTAGTACAGTTTTTCAGAACAGAAGCAGCAAAGATAAATGAAGTGCATAGAAGATTGGTATTTGCCATCAGAAACCATAAAGGGTTGAGGAAAGATACTTTAGTTCCAGCAACAAGGGTGTCAGGATGAACAATTAAGAAATTATTTTGATGGTCCACGTCACACTTGCCATCCCCATCAAAATCTCCAATAACGTTAATTGAATCTCCCGGTGATACAGTGCTGTAAAACCTGAGAACAATAATCATTCAGTATTCAGGAAGCAACATAGGCCACTTTCAAGAAGCTGGCAACTGAATATGCAATCAGCCCACAACTGGATACTAAAAATGGCCAGAGCATTCGAGACCAAGACATCAAAGAACAAGCTCTAGTACATTGAATGGAAAGGCTTAGTCCACTTGGTAATTTTGCAGCAATTTGGATCTGAAAACTATATAGATCTCCCCAAAGTTCATGTAAAAACGTACCATTCATCCCAAAGATACAAAGCACGTTCTTTTCCAGTGTACTCGTCTAGCAGGCGAAGAACCTGAGAGAAATTTGGTCAGGAAATATAAGCATGAAAAAGAACGAAACCCCTTAATACATGACAAACCTTATAAGGACAGTGAACCTTAGAAGAGCCAGCCGGGCCACGTTTCTCAGATACCTGAAGTACAACTCGGGACAATGAGTAACTTTTCACATAAAAAACCACATAGCTTCCCCCAAGGATGATAAATGCCAACTGTACCTCCAATACAAGGAAATAGCTATCGGGATTTATTGAAGTTTGATTTTTATGTAGAGTAACTGGCCCTCCATCTACGGCGTCCTCAACGACGGAACAGATGTTATCATCTTTAATTTGAACTTGGGGCATCACAGTCCCAACATCATCAGCTGTTTTGTCATCAACTGAGATGACATCCTCCACTTGATCTAGAAGTTCAAGCAAGGCCTACAAAAAGAGGTAATATAAATAGCTTGGCAAGCTGTAGAAAACAAGTTCTACAGAAAGTAATGCATGTAGTCTTGATCAACCACAGTTGGAAGTGGCAAAACATGTCACATTTATTAAAAAGTGTCTTTGGTAAGTATCTAAAGACTGCATCAATTCTCAAATCGTACCTTTTTATGTTGTCCAGTGCCCGTCAATCCACAAGCTCCGCTGCATGTTACAGTACTAGGAACCTAATATAAACAAGGTAATGTTAGGAAGTAGACAATATGTGATCATTAATCTGTTCATCATGGAAGAAATTCACCTTGTTGGGAGCGCATGAAAGTGATGGTGGGGTCTGGAAAGGACTGTTTCCACTACTAGATGTATTAACTATTTCGAACTCCGTATCTGGGGAAGGAATTACCCTTTCCATGACCCTATTTGCTACAAAAGCTGGTCTTTTGAAAGCTTTTTTTGAGGGTGAAGATAACCACTGCTCAACCTTGGAAGTTATATCTGATGTAGGACAATGTTTCTGCACTAGAACTATCTGATGTCAGTTTCAAAGCGAAGAATGGAAAGGAAACAGCTATGAATCAAAGAAAAGGAAAAAAACCAAAACATGCCTTGTCTAGAGAGCAAGGGCGAAGAATGGTGGAAGATTTAAACCCTACTGAATTTTCTGTCAAGTCCATCATCTTAGGCATTTGCTTAGCAGCTGCCCGAAGTCTTTCATTTACAGGAGAGATTTTCCAAGTTATCTCTTCACCACCATCATCTTGGCTTTGCTTTATCAGCTATCAAGATAAATGAAGCATGTAAGTTTTACACGACCACTAGGGGATAACCCATATTCTCAGATACTTTAGGGTAAGTAGAATCTTGCAACTATATTAGTCAATATTCATGGAACAAATTATCACAAACTAAACTACAAAAATAAAGTATAAGAAAAGAAAGTACCATTCCAGGAGAGAATTTGAAGCGCCTACGGTTTTTGGAGAGCTCAGGAGATTCCTCCATAAGTTGCTGGTCAACATCTTTGGACTCATCAGGTTTCTCATCCAGCCTGCTTGGAAGATTTTGAGGCGCTAAAACTCCGCTGTTAGAGGCATCCCCATTCACATTCTGAGGTTCAACTGGATCAGCAGTAGAGGTTTGAGGGCTGGATTGGGAGTTCTGAATATGTCGAAGGAACAGCTGCTGGATTCCAAAATTGGAAGGTTGTGAAGGATTGGCCGAAGGTTGTTTGTTTGGTTTCAAAGCTGAAGACTTAGGCTTCTTCCTTGGCGGCATTTCCAATGGCACCCTGAAATTCTGAAGGCAAAATGACCTTAGAAAGATTATATCTAAGAATCTTCTACCATCACAACAGTATCAAGATAGGTATACACTAAGGAAGTACACATATTAGGTGATCTTTGTGCTCTTTATTAACTTTGCTAAAGCTACAAACTTAATACAATGATCTTTCATTAATGATGCATTGTAAAGTCTTATGGATTCATATAGCTAAATCTGAAACTCTAAACAACATAGCATAAAAAGTAAACACCTTACTCGTAATCACAATCGGAGAATTAAACAAGAAATCCTGAAAGTCGTTGATGACAGAGCAGCCCCAGTAACTTCCACAAACCTACTAGACCCAACAGAATCTTCCATAAACGAACTTCTATACCTCTGAAAATCACAGACGAAGTTGAGAATTTAGACCGAAATGGAGAACTCAAAATCGAGCAGAAGTAAATCATAATCTACATGAAAACTGTAAACGAACTGAGAAATTAAGAGTTCGTAGACTCACCGGACCCGGAGTAGTAGAAATCAATTGCGACGGCGATGGCTAAGAGGAACGCGACGGAGACGGCGAGTGAGTCAGTGAGAGAGCCCGTCGTGAAGTGAAGCTGTCTGTAACTCTGAAAATCAAACCTCGCGGCTTATTAAGCCTAAACCGAAAACCATCCGGTTCAACCAGTTGATTCGGTAAACCGGTTTCATGAATTTGGAGATATTATTTTGGGTCTTACCAGTTAATTCAGTTTTTTGTGGGGCAAAATTGAAAAACCGAGCAGATTTAGAGGACTGACAATCGAAATTCGTAAAGTACCCATCTCTTAGGGTTTTAGAAAAATCTTCTTCACTTGACTGATTCGGAATCCATGGCGAGCACCAAGTTTTAGAACCTGATTTTTTAAGGTTTCCTTGAGATTACGAACTGCAAATTCTTCTTCCGTCGTGCTCTTTCCATCGATTCTTCAAGTCGCCGATTACATTTCGTCGAGGCTCGACTTCTTCTCTCCTTTCTCCGAGCCGTAGTCATTCAGGTTTGGAATTCCTTAATCGTTTCTCATCATTTGCATCCCCTTAGCTTACCAAATGTCAATTTGATATCAATTCTATATTCTTAGCACAAGCTCTGTATAATTTTCCATTAGATGTGTTTTGACTACTCTGTTACTTATTCAAGGCAATGAGAGACCTCTTATAGATGTTATGATGCTAGTAATGGAACTTGTTCTAAACATGAGACTATAGTAACTGAGGTATTTTTCTGTAGGTTGGTGTTGATATAATGTTGAAGCAAGTGGTTGGCAAGTATTCCGTAGGTAAAGCGATTTATGGAAGTAGCAGAGAAAAGCTTCTTCGACCATTCTTGTGTCAAACCAGTTGTGGCTTCCACAGTGGACAGGTACGCCACTATCCTTCCTCTTTGATTACTTGAGCGAATAGTTAGTAGATGAAATGAATTCGTTCGAATCAGGTGTTTGCGGTCTTGTTCAATTACTGGTGACCCCTGTTTGATTGAAATCTCATAACTAGATCTGCTTGGTAACTTCTTCAAATGGTGTTTTTGTTGGAGTCAAATGTGGTTTATCCGTTTTTAAACCACTCTCTTTTGCTTTAGTGCTGTTTGCTAGATAAAGTTTTGATGAATTGTATGAGCAGAACCTAAATTAGTTGCAAGCCGAGTTATACATAATTTACCTCTCTGTTCTCTGTTGGTCTTTGATAATGCTAATAATTGTAGTCTTGGTCATTTTGTTGAGTCACTATGCATTAGCTATGTTGATTTTAATGAAATTGATTTAGTCCGCTTTACAATCATTAAGTTTAGGCTCTGATGTAAACATTGTTAATATTAGGTCTTCGTTGAATCAGTTTACTGTCTATGTGTCTTTTGTATCTGTTCCTGATTCGACTTAGCTTTGCCATTTGTGTGACAGACTGTTTCTGCACCAAGAAGTTTCTTTGGTGTAGAAGACTACATGGACGATGACACAAGCAGACCATACACATACCAAAAAGAGAAAAAGTCAAAGAATCCAGACAAACACGTCTCGTTCAAACAACGCACAGTTGCATACATGGAGCCATTCACATTGGACGTCTTCATCTCAAAACGCTTTGTTTCCGCATCTCTCACTCACCGTGTCACATGTAGGCAAGTTGCTGTCGCGGGAACAAACTCTAAAGACGTGAAAGCTGTTTTAAGGTCAAGATGTGATATCCCTGCATGTATGTCCATAGGAAGGATCTTATCCGAACGCGCGAAAGAAGCCGATGTTTACACCGCTTCTTACACGCCACGAGATCAAGACAAGTTTGAAGGCAAAATCAGAGCTGTTGTTCAGTCCCTTATTGATAACGGAATTGATGTTAAAATCTACCTCGATTAAAAAACCAAAAATGTATGGATCTGTATTAAAATTTAGGGTTTTGATTTCGATTTTTCGCTTATATCTTGCGCGTAAAGAAATGTATGAAAATAAGAAAACGTGTAGAAGGAGCATTCGTAGAAACGAGAGAGTTTCAATTGAAAACTTTTTCTTGACTAAAAAGTGTTTAATAATCAATCAAGAAAAGTTTCATTGAAATTGAATTTTACGCGTTTTAAAATCAAAACATAGTTATGAAAATTTCCTTTTTGGGAAAAGCTTTTCTAATACTTCGTCCGTTTCTAAACGATAAAAACTTTACAAAAAAAATTTGTTATAAAAAGATACTCTTTCCGTCCCATTTTAGATGATCTTCTGGGAGAGAAAATTTGTTCCAAATTAGTTGATTTTTTCAATTTTCTATGCAAAAATTATTGTGTTTTTATTGTTTTTGCTTATTTAAATTATGCAGATTAGCAAAAGATATTGTGTTTTTCTTGGAATTGATGTTTTACATTGAAAAGATGAACAACTAAATGATTTAATTTGTGTGTAAAACTCTTAAAAATCATCTAAAATGAGACGGAGGGAGTAGAGTTTTTACTGTTTTTTATACATTTTTACAAACTTTAAGACAAATACTGAAACACTATTGATTAAACTTTATTAAAAACTGTATTTCGTAGAAATCAATGCGTTATCTTAATAAGTATACATAACCTTAAACATTTATCTTTTAAGGAACGGATGGAGTATTGTATTTCTTGGAAAGTCTCAAAACCAAAATTCCTTTTCTTGAAATTATCAGAGTTTTGTATTAAATTGAAATTTAAAAACTTTGGATTGTTCAAGTCTTTGACGCGTTTCTCTTTAACCATATATAGACATAGAAGTTTGAGAGATCTGGGGATTTTAATAAGAATCTGACGTTTGTGAGAAATTTGGGAATTTCTAGGGTTATAATCTACATTGTGAAAGTTTGGATTTTTAGGGTTGATATTACCAAAATCGAGAATGGGTGGTTGTTTTTCTGGAGATGTGCAAGGAGGTAAACAAGCGATTGGAGGGGTCCAACAAAGACCCACATCAACGATTACTAACAATGCTGCGCATAACGATGCAGTCGATTTCTTCTTCAGATCTCGTGGTCAATTTGCTCTCTTTTCTCAAATTGAGGTACTAATCAAAGTTTAGGGTTTTGTGTCTGTTCACACCACACTTGGATAAGTGAAATTTACAAAAAAATTGTGAATAGAATATTGCGAAATTGAAAAAACAATACAAGACTATTTCCTTGATTACTGGTTGGGGTTATCTTAGAATCTTTGTTTTTTGGCTTTAGGAATACAATAGTGGATAGAATAAGATAAGATATTCTACTACATGTGTGTACTTTTTCTAATGGAGCCAAGACATTGACTTGTGTTTAGTCTTTGTCTATGTGTGGGGTTTAAGGTTATAGAGTATATAGACTTTTCTTATGTGTTGAAAAGTATTGTGTGGATTCTTTGTTAATATTATAAACCCTAGTTGCTTATTTTCTGAGAAAGTACCTTGAAATTGCAATGACTTTTTGTAAATTGCAAAGAAATAGAACACAAGAAAAGAAGAGCATTTTGCATCACTCTTGTCCTGCAGATTTGTTCTTGTGACTTAATGATGGGTTAAAAGTTATCATTCTATGGTTTGCTTGCTGATGATAATGTTGAGCAGGAAGAAGATAAACCAATAGTAGATATTATTTTGCTTATTCCCTATAAGTTTACACTGTCTCTTTTGCATTTACCATTCATGAAATAATTTGAGTATTTTGCCACATGTTTACCTTTGAGTTGTGTTTAACATTGTGTAATGTCGTTTTGCAGTTATCTTTGTCGGGTTTAAACTTGATTGACCGTGACATCACTTCTAAGGTAGGACCTGACCATTTTATTAATCTATTTATCCAGAACTATTCACTATGCATCAACAAGTGGTGTTAGTGTTACATCTGAAGTTGATGAATTTTCGATTTATTGTAGAGTGATCCGATGGCTGTCATGTATTTGAGGAAAAAAGATGGGACGCTTGAGGAAGTTGGCCGTACTGAAGTTATACTTAACAATTTGAATCCAAAGTGGATTGAGAAGATATCAGTCTCTTTCCAGTTTGAAGCTGTTCAGACATTAGTGTATGCTACTCTAAGCAATTCTTTTCTGATGAATGGAAGACTGTGAACATACTTATATGACTCTTTTTCCTTTTCAGTTTTCACGTGTATGATGTTGATACTAGATATCACAATGTGCCAGTGAAGGTAATATTTTCATCGATATAGAAGTTTGCATTTTGATTGTTAAAGTTACACCGCGAAGATTGTTTCAACAAACTGTTTAACTCTGCAGACATTAAAGCTGAAGGACCAGGATTTCTTGGGAGAAGCGACATGTGTTCTATCCGAGGTACTTGATGGGTTTACTGTTGTTTGGATATTAGTTTCTGTTACTGCTCTATGTGTACAACATATCTTATATTTTCCAATGCCATTCATCAGATTATGACGAAATCTAACCGGTCTGTGACGTTAAATCTTACTGGCAACTTTGGACCTGGTGTGAATAGACGTTTGGGAACACTCTCAGTTCAAGCTGAAGAAACCATTGCTTCTAAAACTGTCGTCGAGATGAATTTTCGCTGTATCAATTTGGATAACAAGGACTTGTTCTCTAAGAGTGTACGTGTATGCTTATGCATTATAGTCTTGTTCAATAACGATATTAAGATTTCTTTTAGAAGCTCCAACTTCTCACTTTATTTTCTCTTTTTAGGATCCTTTCTTAATGATTTCAAAAATAGTTGAGAGTAGTGCTGCAGTCCCGATATGTAAGACTGAGGTAGTGGACAACAACCTCAACCCTGTGTGGAGGCCTGTAAGCTTGACTCTGCAGCAATTCGGAAGCAAAGTAAGCTAGTTTTTAATTGTAGTATAATCATATTTGAAGTAATATCATTCTCTTAAATCATTTGTTTTGTCTATGAAGGAAACCCCTTTGGTTATAGAATGCTTTGATTTCAATAGCAGTGGGAATCATGAGCTTATTGGGTAATATGTTAACCGTTAACCTTCTACATGGTCTTACCTTCTACTGTTTTTTTGTTACTGAAAATTGTTCTGAACCTCGCAGAAAGACAGAGAAATCTGTAGCTGAACTGGAGAGACTTTGTCACCAAAAAGAGGTTGCAAACTTTGTCTATCCATCCATGGCTCACGGCAATAAGGTGCTTAATTACTCATACTACTTGAGTAAAATCTTAAGGCATTTTTTGCATCATTTGTCTTGAAGATTTTTATTGGTAATTTGTAGGTGCTGAAAGGGAAGCTCATCGTGGATCGTTTTGTGGAGAAAGTCCAGTACACGTTTCTTGATTACATATCAAGTGGATTTGAACTTAATTTCATGGTTGCAGTTGACTTCACTGGTGATTTACCTTCTTCCACTTCATATATATCTTATTCATCTTAGAAACCCTTGAGTTTTAAGATTAATTGTCTCTGTCTTTCCAGCTTCAAATGGTGATCCCCGAGATTCAAGTTCTTTGCACTATGTTGATCCATCAGGCAGATTAAACTCATATCAGCAGGTATTATTGTTTCCAATCCAATCCTTTTGTATGGAATCGATGTTAGCAATCTGTTTCCACAGTAACAATAAATTTCTAGGACTAGAAATTCCTAGATTAATTCTCTCACAAACGCCAGTGAACTAACATAGACGATTTAGCCATTTAGTAATATCTCATTACGGTTTCTCTTTCTGTGATTTTCTTGATCTATCGTATTTATAAACATGGTTTCTTTGCCAGGCTATTATGGAAGTAGGAGAGGTCATCCAGTTTTATGATTCTGATAGGCGTTTCCCTGCTTGGGGTTTTGGTGGAAGAACATCAGCTGGTCAAGTGTCCCATGCTTTTAACTTGAATGGAGCCCCATATGGCGACGAGGTAACTTCAGAAACAAAACTGACTCATGCTGGTGTATATTGTTATAAATAGATAAAAAGGAAATTTTGTCTCCTACTAAGAAAAATTACATGTTTAAGTGTCACAGAGCTTCATATTCTCGTTTCCATTTCAGGTTGTTGGAGTTGAAGGAATCATGGAAGCTTATGGAAATGCTCTTCGCAATGTTGCTCTAGCGGGACCAACTCTATTCAGCCATGTTGTCGACAAGGCTGCTAATATCGCTTCACAGTCGCTCTCACAAAACAGTCCCAAGTACTTTGTTCTGCTCATCATTACGGTAAGAGACTGAAAACATTGATACAAAACGACTCTGACCCTGATTCAGATCGAATGTCATATGTTTACTAGTCATCCTCATTGAACAAAAATGGTTGGTTGTGTGAACAGGATGGAGTCCTTACAGACATGGCTGGTACACTAGACGCATTGGTGAGAGCTTCTGATCTCCCGTTGTCAGTTCTTATCGTCGGTGTGGGAAACGCAGACTTCAAACAAATGGAGGTA
Organism: Arabis alpina; assembly: GCA_900128785.1. Classification (NCBI taxonomy): domain Eukaryota; kingdom Viridiplantae; phylum Streptophyta; class Magnoliopsida; order Brassicales; family Brassicaceae; genus Arabis; species Arabis alpina. The sequence goes on from LT669788.1 coordinate 5,270,203, forward strand.
CACTTTTTGTTTTGTTTCATTGCACTAACTAGAAAACACACGCAGGATTCTCCTTATAGTTTGACTGATAAATGAGTTTGCCTTTCAGATTCTTGATGCTGATAAAGGGCGACGGTTAGAGAGTTCTACTGGTCGGATAGCTACACGGGACATTGTCCAGTTCGTGCCTATGAAAGAAATCCACAGTGAGTAATTCTATCTAGTATATACAAAGGCATGCTTAGAGAGGTTTAGATGCGCATTTCGGATTGTTAGTAAATGTCGAATTTGGTGGATGCAGGTGGACAAGTATCGGTGGTGCAAGCACTTCTTGAAGAACTTCCCGGCCAGTTTCTGAGCTATGTCCGTTCCCGAAACATTAATCCAGTTGGTGCTCCGGCGCTTTGAGTTCACCGCATAGTCTCCTCTTTAGTTTTTGCATAGATTTGCAACCTTATTATCATAGTTATCATCACATTCAGCCTCAATTTTCTTGTTTTGCAAAAAAAAAAAATCTAGCCTTTGCTAGAAAAAAAAACAAAAACATATCAGAATTTACTAAATGTGAATATATATTTCGCTTTATGGGCATCATATTGTTTCAGTAATATTTCACAATTTCAATTCTCGCTGATTAGAATAAAGACTAAAATAAGATTGTCTATAGAGGTCAACAATTGAGTAATACGGTCGTCTGAGAAAAAATGTAAAAAAATTGAAAACCAAAGTGATAAAATACATATAATTTATTTATTTTGTCAAAAAAATATAATATTTGATTCATAAGAGAAAAAGAAAAGATGATTAAAACACAAATAAGTCTAATTTTCAAGTAATTTATATATAAAAAAAAAAGATGTATGAATAGTTATATAATAAGTCTACTGGGGATTGTCCCTTATGGATATAGATTTTGGTATTGTCTATCTGTTTCAGATTAAAGAGAAGACATATGTTGAGTTAGTAATGGTTGTTTTGGTGTTTAATTGATACTTTGTGACTTTATATTGAACAAAGAACATGGTTACATGTTGGTCTAAATGTAAAAAATAGGTCACAAAAACATATCAGAATTGACTAAATGAGAATAAATATTTCGTTTTTAAGTGTATTGGTTTCAGTAAATCTTTCACAATTTCAACACTCACTGATAAGAATACATTTAGTCATTGACTAGAATAGATTTGTCTATAGAGTTCAGCAATTGAGTAATGGTCGTCTGAGAAAAAATGTTAAAAACAAGCAAAATGTGGAGATGCGGGGGATCGAACCCCGTGCCTCTCGCATGCAAAGCGAGCGCTCTACCATTTGAGCTACATCCCCGTTTTTGATATAAGCTGTGTTTCGTTTTAATTTAACAATTTCTAAACGAATTTCTCTTGACGAACTGTTACTAACTTTTACATTTCGGGTATTCAATATTTTATATTAAGTGTATCATTCCGTCACCGAACATGCTAATGTAAAAATGCTATTAACAATTGAAGTTAATGATCCTGAGTTTTACATTTTGTAATTACACATACTGAATTTTACATCCTTAGAAGGCAAATCCAATTCCGTCAAAGAATTTGCGAAACACATTACTAAGTTTTAACTTTTTTGTAGATTCAATATTTTGTATGGTATCATTCTATTCTCAGTCACAAAACAAGCAAATGTAAAAACGCTATTTACATTTCAGATTTATGTCCCTGAGTTTTGCATGCTGTAGTTCCAATATATTGCAAGTGTACACATCATTCCAGTCAGCGAATGAGCAATTACTTACATGCTTTTTTGCAATTTGGTTCATGTCCTAAGCAAAAGATCATCAATGGTATCTTACTCTAAAACTATAATTCATTAGAGTCTTATAAAAGCAATAGCAAAACAAAACCAAATATCATATCATTCAGTAATAATAAAACATATTCAACCAAAGCTAATGGTTTTCACCATTAAACCAAATCCGATTCCAAGAAAAACCTTTCAAGGTTCTATATTACATTCAAAAACTGAAAAACTTAAAACTCTTGAGAAGCAGATCCAATATCTCCTTTGTTCTTCCCAACCTTAGAAGGCAAAAGATTCTGATGAATATTAGGCAAAACTCCACCATTAGCAATCGTAACACTTCCCAAAAGCTTACTCAATTCTTCATCATTCCTCACTGCAAGCTGAATATGTCTCGGTACAATCCTAGTCTTCTTATTATCCCTCGCTGCGTTACCAGCTAACTCCAAAACCTAATTCCAAAATATCCAAAAATCAAATTCAATTTCTCAGATCTATAACTTTCAAAATTCCAAATCGAAATCGAACATACCTCAGCAGCGAGGTATTCAAGAACGGCGGAGAGATAGACTGGAGCTCCGGCACCGACACGTTCGGCGTATTTACCGGCTTTAAGGAATCTAGCGATTCTTCCTACGGGGAATTGAAGTCCAGCTTTAGATGAACGAGAGACGGATTTGGTTGCTTTTGGCTTTCCTCTACCACCTTTGGTTGTTCCGGTACCTGCTCCTGAACTCATCGTCTTCTTCTTCTTCGGAGGAAAACTAAAGATACTGATTTGAAGTAATCGAAAGAGAAAGTAGTGAGTGATTTTGATTTTCTGAGAATGGAGAAGATGAGTGGCTTTAGGGTTTTGGTGAGATCTGTATATATATAGGCTGGAATGATTGACTGTGATTGGTTGGAGGGGGAGTCATGCGGATTGATGACGTGGTGTATCATCTAGCCTTTGAAAGTGTGTGATTGTGGTCCGTACATCTGCTTTTTATTTTGTTTTTGGAAAATTATTGATCTCTTTGATTGACGGGTGTGGTAATGAGTAGGTGAAATACATTGTATAGTTTGATTCGGTTATTGGCGACCGGTTTGCAAGTAAACCAGACATATCCTTAACTATTAAATCACAAGTCACTCGAGCAACTTGAGCAATCAAAAGTTGATATGTGGCAAATGCTTCATATTCTTGTTTAAAAATAAAAAAAAACCAACAAACAAATGCAACTAAATAAAACGGGGAAGCTACTTCTTTTTATTAACTCAGTTCTATTTATTTATTCTCTATCTAAATTTTAAAATTAAAATGCTAGATATCCCTAAATTTACTCACTAACCTCAAATTATTTATACATGTAATTCTTAGTGATACATATATCACAAAAATTTAGTTTGATTTGTTGGCGAAGGTATATCCGTGCTTAGCACGGGAGAAATACTAGTTGTACTTAAAACTCAATTTTGCAATTAAAATTGTTGGTTAAAATGCAACATAATTTTGCTTGATATTCACTTTTGTTTTTTTAATTGATGTTTAAGATTTTGGTACACATATTAAAATATTATTTAGGTTTCTATTTTTTTAAAATAAATAATATTTTATCATCATCTTCAAAAAGATTGTAGTAAATGTCTTCACTAGAGAACGCGAGATGATCTATTTGGGGTTTGCAGCTTGTTGAGATTTCCATCGGCTCAGACGTGGTCTCCTTTGCTGATTGAATCTCAATCTCTAGGCTCTATCCTTCTTGGTTTTGGTTCAAAAAAAAATGTTTTTGGTTAATGTTAATTTAGACTTCATTTCTGGACAATTCGGCTTGATGAAATAGTTGTCTTCTCCTTTTTGTCTCTTTGCCGTTAGACAATAGTAGATTCTTTGGATTGTGATCGTTGTGGCGTCTTGAACGTGAAAATTGTCTAAGTTAAGCCTCCAATTTGATACGGAGTTTTCTACTTTGTCATGATTAAGCCACTAATGGTAGTTATTTTACTTTCTCATCGTATTTACATCACATATATCTAGTCGTGTTGGTTGCATAAGGACCAGTTGCCGATTGGGTCTTAATGATTTTATCGAGCTTTGTACTAGCCGATTCCAAGAGAGACTTGGTAAAGTAAGTTACAGCTGAACACTTGTGTTCGTTTGTGAAGTTTCTCCTTTGGGTTAGCTCCTGGCATTGTCATTCAAATTGATCTCACGTGATGCGAGAGGAGCTTCGTGATCGAGAGCTAGGAAGATCAATTCATTAACGACTCAATTGAGGACCTCCAATGAAAAGCTTCTAGTGATATAAGTTTTAGTTTAATCGGTCTTGCGGTTTTAGCATCTGGATCTTCGTCTCAATCAACTGAATTTTGAAGAACAAGTATAACGTCATCAATCCTAGTAACTCCATTAGAACTCGTGTTTGTGTTGAGTAGACGGACTAGAAACCATCACGAATTATGCTTCCACATTTTAAAAAAAAGTATCCAAAACAACACGAGTACGGTTCGAACCCCACACCTCAAAACCAATAATGACCGTCACGACTACTATGTCATAGTAGATTTTCAAGATGTTGATGCCTTCAAATCGTTGATATTATTTTGCTGCCTAAAACACTAGCCTCGTGTGCTTTAGATCATGGACGGCTTTGGTTATGAACAACGTTACAAAATAATTGATCTCTAAGAAAAAGGAAGTTGGTAGTTGTCATGAATATTGGGACAGTCGTTATAAAAATCTAGGTGGTTAACAATGTAGATTTTTTGTGACTAACAATAAACCTATGTGAATCGACAGAAAGGCCCATCCAAAATTTATAACAAAGTCCATGAGTATTAATGGAAGGTCCAAACTCTTAATAATAGGAGTTTGGTTACTACCAAGATATCAATTCGAACCACACGAAAGCGTGTTAAAACACTAATCTTAATCCTAATGGAACCATGAGCCACTAACATGAATCCAAATGCCGACTACTATATATACATAAGTCCTAAAGCAAGAAATACACTAAATAATAATTTAAAAAAACCTTAAAGGTTACACTATAATTGATTCTCATGTAAAAAATATTTGAGATACCCAGGCCGGTCATGAGATTATAAGGGCGCAAGCAAAAACAAAATTTGGGCCACTAATTTAAAAGGAAAAAATTTAAATACAATGATTGAATGAGATTTGAACCTTTTACCTCTCATTTATAATATGTAGCCCATAATTCAACTAAACTAAAAAGATTTTCTATATATTTTTGTGCTGAAATCTTATATAATATTTTAAGGTTCCACTAAGTTAAAGCTTTGACAAGTTGCCATGTGTCACTTTTGGTGGACAATTAATGTCTATTTTCTATTTAGAACCTAATTTTTATTTAATTATGACATTTACCCAAAATTTAGAACTTTTGTATTGATTTTTTAAAAGAAAAATGTGATATCAATTTTAGTTTAAAGTAAACATATAATATCAAATTATCTTCATGAATTAATTGAAAATATGTAAAACCATATTTTAATCCTATTTTCATAGATATTCTTTTTTTTTACAATATCTCTTCACAAATTAGTTAATTTTTTCTTGTTATTCTATAACAAAATAATAATAAAATTATAAGATGTTCTAATATGTTTCTATTTACGATATGTGCCAAAATATTACTATATAATTTTTTTATCATGTTTAATATATCAATATTGTAATAATATGATAGATTTTTATATATTTGAAAACAATTCACATAAAATAGTTGAAAATTATTGTTTCGTTTTTAATCTTAAGTTCATTAAAATTATAAATTGTGAGCGTAAATCTTTAACATCACTTAATTAGCTATATTATTGTTTATATATATATAAAGAGAGAGGAACAATGTTCCATATTTTTAATAGATATTTTGTCATAATATATTTCAACAATGTTCCATCTTAATTTGTTTTATACAAATAACATTGTATATATCCAATAATTTGCTACAAATATTTAGTGTATGAACTTAGATAATTATTAACAATAAACATCAAATTTCTGTAATATAAATAATCAATAAATTAATAATTATTGTATATTATACCATGTTAAGTTTTAAATCCATGCAATGCGTAGACATACCCTAATTATATATAAACAAAACATCAAAAAAATTAGGGCGCAAGCGTGGGCTTGCGCTGCTTGCTCTCAGAGCCGGCCCTGGAGATACCACCGGCTTATCTTCTACTAACCAAGTCTAAACATAGTTATATCTTTAGACCTTTTTCTTAATCTAGATGACATTAATTCTCTAAATATCGATTAGTTGTATTTTGAAACGAATTTGTTGACTAATAAATATATTTTTCTCTATAATTTTGTAAAACGGTTTCGATTCGAATAGGTTAATATTATCGAGTAAATGTCTACCTTTGCCAAATCTAAAAGAAAAAAAATTCAAACTATATTTTATGAACAAAAAAATCCTGTAAAATGGGGCCAAACATAATTTGGTCACCTAATGAGGCAATTTATATATAAAAAATAAAGTTTCGGGGTGTATAATACTAAAATAGTTACACATGGAAAACACCCTACCAATGAGCCTGCCCCACACGTACAAACTTTCAAGACGATTATTTAATAGAGAGAAAGACCAACAACAACAACAACAAAAGCTGTGATAGTAATCAAAGCACCAAAAGAAGAAAGATGGAATCTGCAAATCTCAAAATCTCTCTACTGAATAAGCAAGAAGAAGCAAGAACTTCTCCTTCTTCATCTCCCTTCTCTTCTTGTCTTCTTCTCAGTACCTCTGTTACTGTCGCTGGATCACTATGTTATGGCTTTGCCGTGAGATTTATATGCATATATGTCGTATAACAACTTAGCATTTCTATTACTACTTTGATCTAATTTTCTTTTTTGTTCGTTATAAGATGTCATATTCGTCACCTGCTCAATCCAAGATCATGGAAGAAGTGGGACTTAATGTTGCACAAGTAAGTCCCTTTTGTGTTATCAAAAAGTATCAGTTATGTCTTCGTAATCTTATAGTATGGGTCTAATTTCAATTTTTGGCAAAATAAGTATTCGTTTTTCACTTCGGTGATGATATTGGGAGGATTGATTACTGCAACTATTAGTGGGAAAATCGCTGCACTTGTTGGTCGTCGACAGGTCATTAATTTTTGTTTGGGACATTTCGTATTTTTTAGTTTTTGTTCTATGATCTTGTAAAATGACGTCACAATTTGTTCTTCTATGGATTTCAGACAATGTGGATCGCAGATGTTTGCTGCATCTTTGGTTGGCTCGCTATTGCGCTTGCTAATGTTTGTTTCTTCAAATCTCAAATTTTCTCTTCTTCTTAAATTATACTCTCTCCATTTTTATTTTTTTTGAAATTTTATAATTTCCACTTTTCATACATATAATGAAAACATATTAATGTTTAGTGGTAAATGTCTTATTTTTTGCACTAAATAATTTACTGCAATTATAAGCGAATAGTAATTCAATAAAACCAATTAATATGTTTTGAATTTTACAATTCATTGTTATTGCTTTCATAAAAAAATGCATAAAAATGGAAAGAGTATTTTACTACTAGTTTAAGGAAAAACATGGAAGATTATTAGTTTTTTTCATTAAATTATAGTCACATTTTGATTATGTGATTATTTGAAGGATATTATGCTGCTATATACCGGACGACTTTTCTTGGGATTTGGGGTTGGTCTCACTAGTTACGTGGTAATTAATTAACTTTTTTTTACTATCTAAACAAGTTTTTTAATTATTTATAAGAATATTAACTAATGTCTTATTACACTATTTTATTTGATCGATTGGTCGAAAATATATAGGTTCCTGTGTATATAGCAGAAATTACACCTAAAAAATTTCGTGGGGGATTCTCTTTTTCAAATCAGGTAAAACAGAATTTATCCAAAAGAAACACATCATTTTAAAATTACAGTATTTAATATTTAGTTATTATTTTTTCATGTTTTAATTTGTAGCTTCTACAATCTTCTGGAGTTGCGCTCGTATTCTTTACCGGAAACTATATTCATTGGCGAACATTAGCTATTTTAAGTAAATATTTTCTCATAGGAACTTTCTCATAATTATGATTTAAATCAGATTTACTAAACTCATTGCTGAAATTCCAATATATGTCTAGGTGCAATCCCATGTGCCATTCAAGCAATATGTTTGTTTTTTATTCCTGAATCTCCTAGATGGTTGGTAAGTTTTTTTAATATTTTCAGTTCTAATTTTAACAAGATTTTCGATGTATCTATTGGTACTGCTATATAAATAAATATGCACGATCAACATATTAATGTCCCTCTTAGGCGATGTATGGTCAAGATATGGTCAAGATCGAGAGCTTGAAAATACTTTGAAGAGACTAAGGGGACAGAATAATGATATTTTCGAAGAAGCAGCTGAAATCAGAGTAATTATTTATTTTTCTACTTTGAATTATATTTAACATGCAAATAAGTAGCATATGTCTCCAAAAGCCACGGATTGTATATTGTTAACTTTCATTTTTGAAATTTATAACTTCATTTTAAAACAGGAAACATTGGAAATCTCCAAAAAAGAATCTGAAAGTGAAATTAAAGATTTGTTTCATATGAAAAACGCACATTCGTTAACCGTAAGTCTCATCTAGCTATAACACTACTCACTTTACTTATGTATATGAGTTAAGATAAACGTATTACCGAGTTATCTAGTTTGATGTTAAAATACATGATGATTTTTGTGACTACGTATAAATATTTAATTTGCTTTTTTTGGGTTACTAATTTCATTGAAAATGGTTAGATTGGAATGGGGCTAATGGTTTCACAACAATTTTGTGGGAGTTCGGCGATAATGTCTTATGCTGCTCGTATTTTCGACAAAGCCGGTAAAACTGATATTTTTTAAAAATTCATCAATATTTGGTACGTTGTCACGGTTTTAGAAATATATTGTCTAGTGTTTTGTAATTAGGGTTTTCAAGCAAGATAGGAACAACCATCCTCGCATCTGTTTTGGTAAAAACAAAACATTATTTACGTCTTATTTAATTTCTATATATATTTTCAAATATTTTATCTTCTTGATTAAAAATACAACTTATTTTTCTTTAAGGTACCACAATCCATAGTTGTCATGTTCGCCGTCGATCGATGTGGACGTCGACCACTTCTTATGGTTAGCATTTAAATTTCATGTGTTTTGGATTAAAAAATAAAAGGGACAATTTGTAGAATAGCCAAAGAAAAAAAAATATTTAAAAATATGACAAAAAGTCCTAGATCTAATGGGTGGGATTAGGCCACATAGGAGTATTTTGGTTATATTTTTGAGTTTTCTGCAAATAAACCCTCGAAGTGGATAGGATTTGCGATTTTACCCTTCAGATAAAAAACTCACATATCAACCCTTAAAGTATGAGTTAACCCGCAATATAACCCTCTGCCGTATAAAAATTTGTTCAATCCGTATATAAGCAATTGTATATTCTTCTAAGAAACAGTCATTCTTCATAATAAGTTTATCAATAAACATGTTTTTACTATACAATTGAAAAATCTATATATGGTCGAGGGTTATACTGCGGATTAACTCATGCTTTAAGGGTTGATTTGTGGGTTTTTGACTTGGAGGGTAAAGTCGCAAAACCTAGCCACTTCGAGGGTTTATTTGCAGAAAACCTATATTTTTAGATATAATTTTTTTGTGTGCTATCTACCCAATTTTCCCAAAATAAAATAATTCCCTTTTGATATATTTTTTCTTTGCAGATATCTTCTTTCGGTCTATGCATATGTTCATTTTTAATTGGTCTCTCTTACTATCTTAAGGTTTAGTCTTATTAACTATTTTAATCGTTGATTTAACTTTATCATTTATTATGTTTTTAATTGTGTAGACTTTATTAGTTAAATTAACTTCTTCTTTTTTGTTCCTCCATGAGCTCAGCATACAGAGCATGAATTTCAGACGTTTTGTTCCGTTTTGTTAATCGTCGGTCTAGTGGTACGTAAATGCCAAACTTATTTGTCAACTAAGACCATATGATTTAGATTAACCGCTTTGGTTTAATTAATAAATAACTGGATCGTAAATTGAGAATTATGATATTACAACACTAATCATCCGAGTTTTATACCAGGGTTATAAATCATTCTTTGTCATCGGTTTAGGTGGATTACCATGGATAATAATGTCCGAGGTATTTGATTAATACGTTTCTTCTTAACTAAATAGACTTTTTTTTATTAAACTAAACTCTCATAACTGATTTACGTTGTTAATTTTGGCAGGTATTTCCGGTGAATGTGAAAGTCGCCGCCGGTAGCCTTGTAACGGTGTCAAACTGGCTTTTCACCTGGATTATCGTTTATAGCTTTAATTTCATGATTCAATGGAGCAGTTCTGGTAAAATCTGCTCATCAACAAAATATTATAGAAATTTTCTAAAGTAGATTAAGAAAAAGCATTCAAATTATTTTCTAAAGTATAGTTCATCTACAATCAAAAACTCATGAAAGTTTATATACCTTTTTTTTTAAATGCGCAGTTGAACATTTTGAGAATTTTATGTTAATTATATATTAATCGATTACTTATAGATCTTTTTATAAAATATTTAAAATAATTTGGATTTATTGAATTTTTAGGAACATATTTCATATTTTCTGGAATTTCTCTTGCGACGGTTGTATTTGTATGGACATTGGTGCCTGAGACGAAGGGACGAACACTCGAAGATATTCAAGCATCACTAGTTCAACTTCCATCACTCTAAGCATGATATCTTTCATTCTCAAACAAAAAAGTATGATATCTTTCAAAGCTTTTAAATGATAAAATGTTTTATTTGAGTTTTATAAGAAATTTCGTTTTCACTTTGACTTTTATATGGTATGCTATGTTATGATACAATGATGTTTTTTTTATTAATGATATGATGTAGGGATAATTTATGGAAAACCTTGTTTTAAATAAAAGAGGCCACCACTAGGCAGCTGGGATAGTACAATGATCTATAGGTGCGAGTGTGTGATAAGTTTATGTATGGAACTAGGATTACACTGATTTGTAATACAATTTTGATTAGAACCAGTTCTGGATACTAGTTATGTAGAATAGTAGAAACCATAACCTTAACCGGAAAGTTAATTTCCTTCAGTCGTCCAAAAAACTTTTAGACTTGGACAACATATGTTTAACAATTCACTGGTTTTTTAGGTGGATTAACATAGGATATCTCTAGTCCCGTAAGAACTAACTATAATTTGAGTACCGGATTCAATGGTTTATATTTTTAGGATTCTTACCTTATTACTTGGTGCATTTCTTGCCATAGGACATGTATTTCTAGTTCCATTAGGATGCATGTTGGTGGCTCATGGTTCGATTAGGATTCAGATTAGTGCATTATACATTTTTCGTGTGTTTCCGATTGTGTTTTCCTCCTTCATACAGAGATGAATAGCCTACTATGGACAATGAAGAATCTTATATGAAAATAGAGGTTTTGTTCAAAGTTCAAACATATGTTAATTTATACAAAAATATTTGCAGTATATTTGATGCAGGTGAAAATCTTTTACAATAACATCTACTTTCGCTATTTTCAAATTTCAACTGTACAGTCTTACTATATTTGCAATTGTTTTTAATAATATTTATAGTATAAGTATAGCTATAAGATTCTCTTATTATTGTTTTAGATTAATATAATTACCAATCTAGGATGAATCAATCTTCAAGGAACTTCTATAAAGTAACCATGCATGATTACTTGGAGGATGGAATCTCAAAGGTAAAAGTCTCAGGTCATGTTCTTCTTCGTTGATTAGAGAATCAAAAAAAGGATATGGTTGGTCAATTTTACTGATGTTTGGCTCCAACCGTTGATTAATTCATGTTTTAGTAACTAGGATTTGGGAAGGAAGTGAGTGTAGAATCTTAATTCGCAAACTAGGAGAGTCAACTTGTCTCTTCCACATTCCTGACGAAACAACCCGGAAATGGATTGTACAAAGAAGTTTGTGGCACATGGATGATTGCTTAATGTGTGTTTCAGCCTGGTCCCCGACGGAAAAATTATTTGTTCTGGAAATCACAACGGTTCCCATTTGGTATACTCTTAACAACCTCTCATATCAAGTGTATTCAATCCTTGTTGAGGTAAAGCTTGGCAAAAAAAATTCTTAAAGAATCTCTTTAACGCGTATAACCAATACAATCACCATGATGAAGATTCAATACTCTTGGTTGCCTGCTATGTGTACTAGATGCGAACAATTAGGCCATAAGATTTTCCATTGTCTCCAACTAAATACAGTTACTTCTGAACAAAATCCTCGATCTGCTCGCTAGGTAAATGATAGGGCCAAAGACACGACAACTTTGCCTTCCTCGTCTAGTTTGCAACATGTTGTTGTAGTAGAAATTGTCTTGAAAGGACTAGATTTGACAATCTTGGATGTTGTTGTTCCATCACAAAGCACAATCATCACTATTCCTATCATTTCTACAAGTGTGGTTCCAGTTACAAGTTTACAACATGTACTAAATCAAAATATTAGTTATTTTGCAAATTCTCTAAATATTGATTAATTCAATATATGTGGAGACTAGTTTTCAATAATTTTTCCAAACATTTTCTTAATCGTCTAGATTTACTATTTACTATAAATTATAAAATCTATTATATAGACAATTTTATAACGGATAGTACTAACCGATTCTTATTGATCTCATGTCTTTACCTTTGATGTGTTTGATCATGGCGAACGGCTTTACTTGCTCAACGTAGAAGATCTCATGTAAGTGTATTTCTATTAATCTGTATAATTTATACATTCATTTATGAGAATCGAACCTCAGACACCCATCCTTGATTAACCAATAGGCCAAAAGTGCTTCCATTTTAGAAAAGATTCATAATATTAATTTTTACAAATTATGAGAATAATTACATGAACAATTTTACAATGGATCCAAACAATATTTAGTAAATGTTTTAGCAAAAAAGAGATATTTTAAATGAAAAAAATTGAATAAATCTCTAACTCTGCCGAATCCAACAAAAGAAATAAAATGAAACTATTTTATTAACAAAAAGAAATCCCAAAATTTTATGTTTATTTGGCCTAATACCTAAACCTTGTAGTCAACTTCTAGTACGAATCGCAATTCTAACCACACCACTTTCATTACAACCACTAAACACTTTAGTTAGTAATCTCAGATCTTCCAGCCGAATTGTTAATGGCACTGACAAAAATTACACCATGAAGCCAAACATAAGAGTTTCCTAATGAGGCAATTTATATATAAAACTAATAAGAACAATAGTATAAGAGAGTCGAAATATCTCCGAGTGTATAACTCATAATAGTAGTTTTACACATGGAAAACAACCAATGAGCCAGCGCCACACGACAAAACTTTCAAGACTATTCAAAAGTTTCAAGCCAATTATTTAACAGAGAGAAAAGACCAACCCCACAAAAAAGTTGTGTGATAATAATCAAAGCACCAAAAGAAGAAAGATGGAATCTGCAAATCTCAAGATCTCTCTACTGAATAAGCAAGAAGAAGCAAGAACATCTTCTTCTTCACCTTCCTTCACTTTTGGTCTTCTTCTTAGTACCTCTGTTACTATCGCTGGATCATTGTGTTATGGCTTCGCGGTGAGATTTCTGATTTCTTCATCATCTCTCTCTTTCTTTCAATTCATTTATTTTCTGGTGATTTTTGTTTCTTTCAAGTTTTTAGATACTTCTCCTGATCAGATTTTTACTTTGGTCTAATCTTTTTTTTTTGTGGATTATTTTGACAATAATAATGATACTTGGAAGATGTCATATTCATCACCAGCTCAGTCCAAAATCATGCAAGAACTGGGACTTTCTTTATCACAAGTGAGTAAATTGTGTATACTAATCAAATCAGCATTTCAATTTTATTGCATGAGTCTAATTTCAATTTTGGTCAGTATTCGTTTTTCACTTCGGTAATGACATTGGGAGGATTGATGACGGCCGCGTTTAGTGGAAATATCGCTGCACTTATTGGTCGTCGAAAGGTGGTCATTCATTTTTGTTTTTGGGACCAGTTTGGTTTTTTTGTTTTTTGTTTTTTTTTCTTCTATGATCTTCTAAAATGACTTCACAATTTGTTATTTTTATTTAATCTTTCAGACAATGTGGATCGCAGATTTTTGCTGCACCTTTGGTTGGCTCGCTGTTGCGTTTGCTAATGTTTGTTTCTCCAAATCTCAAATTTTTTTTGAAACTATAATTTAATATGGCACAAATAGAATTTCACAATTTTTTTAATAAAACTAAAGTTACCTTTTGATTTGTTTTGATTATCTGAAGGATATTATGTTGCTATATATTGGACGACTATTCTTGGGATTTGGGGTTGGACTCATTAGCTATGTGGTAACTAATTAACTCTATTAATATTTTTAAACAAGTTTTTTATGGAGTATTTATAAGAATATTAACTAATGTTGTATTTTGTTTAATCGATTGGTAAAAAATATACAGGTTCCTGTGTATATAGCAGAAATTTCACCCAAAAGATTTCGCGGAGGATTCTCTTTTTCAAATCAGGTAAAAGAGAAATTATATCAAATAACATATAATTTTAAAACTACAATACTCAATACTCAATTTTAATTGTTATTATTTTTGGTATTTGAACTTGTAGCTTCTACAATCTTCTGGGGTTGCCCTCATATTCTTTACAGGAAACTATATCCATTGGCGAACGTTAGCTCTTTTAAGTAACTATATTTTTCTTTTTCGAAACTATTTCAAAATTATAATTTAAATCATACTCCTATCTATGCTATTGAATTTCCTATCTATGTTTAGGTGCAATACCATGTGCTATTCAAGCAATATGTTTATTTTTTATTCCTGAATCTCCTAGATGGCTGGTAATTTTTTAATATTTTTCAGCTCCAAATTTGATACTTTCCGATGTATTTATTGGTACTCTACTACACAAACAAATATGAACGATCAACTTATTAATGTCCCCCTTAGGCGACGTATGGTCGTGATCGAGAGCTTGAGGTAACTTTGAAGAGACTAAGGGGACAAAATTACGATATTGTCGAAGAAGCAGCTGAAATCAGAGTAATTATTTCTTTTTCTTCTTTAAATTATATTTAACATGTTAATAAGTAGCATATGTGACCAAAAGCCATGAACTATATATTGGTCACTTTCAGTTTTCAATATTATTATTTTAATTTTGAAACAGGAAACAGTGGAAATCTCCAAAAGAGAATCTGAAAGTGGGATTAAAGATTTGTTTGATATGAAAAACGCACATTCGTTAACCGTAAGTCTCATCTAGCTAACACCACTCGCTTTATTATTAATTTAAACGTGTTTTCGAGTTTTGGTGACACGTTGATGATAAACTATAATATAGACTGACATACTGTATATTTATATGCATATATATATATATATATGTATATACATTTTTTGTTATTAATTTTGTTGAAAATGGTTAGATTGGAATTGGACTAATGCTTGCGCAACAATTTTGTGGGAGTTCGGCGATAATTTCTTATGGTGCTCGTATTTTTGACACAGCCGGTAAATTTCATCACTGGTTTATTTGTTGGATCAAGAAGATGTCAAGACTTTAAAATATTGTCTTGTGTTATGTAATTAGGGTTTTCAAGCAAAATAGGAACAACCATCATCGCAGCTACTTTGGTAAGAAAACAAAAATATTATTTAACTCCTTATATCATTTCTCTATCTTTCAATATTTCGTATTTTTATTTCATATATATTTTAAAGGTACCGCAATCTATAGTTGTCATGTTAACCGTCGATCAATGTGGACGTCGGCCACTTCTTATGGTTAGGATTTCAGTATATTATATTTCATAACATGTTTCTTGATTTAAAAAAAAAAAAAATCTATATGAATGTTTTTTTTCATTGCAGATATCTTCTAGCGGCCTATGCATATGTTCATTTTTAATTGGCCTCTCTTACTATCTTAAGGTTTAGTCTTGTTGACTATTTTAATCGCTGAGTTAACTTTTTTAGATGTTTATAAACTTTATTAGTGAAATTAACTTTTGTTTGTTCCTCCATGAGCTCAGTATGTAGAGCATGAATTTCAGACGCTTTGTTCCGTTTTGCTAATCGGCGGTCTAGTGGTACGTAACTGCTAAACTCTACTTTTTATGTTAAACGAAAAAAAAACTTGATGAACGTTTTAACAATGGACCAACCGGTTTAGATGAACCGCTTTGGTTTAATCAATAAATAACTTGATGAAATTACAACACTAATCATCCGAGTTTTATACCAGGGTTATGTAGCATTCTTTGGCATCGGTTTAGGTGGATTACCATGGGTGATAATGTCCGAGGTATTTGGTTAATACTTCTCTTCCTGACTAAAAATATTTTTCTTTTAAAAATTAAAGTGATAATTGATTTGTTTTTTTTATAATTTTGGCAGGTATTTCCGGTGAATGTGAAAGTTGCTGCCGGTAGCATTGTAACGGTGTCAAACTGGTTTTTCAGTTGGATTATCGTTTACAGCTTCAATTTCATGATGCAATGGAGCGCTTATGGTAAAATTCTACCTATCAACAAAATATTATAAAAAATGTCTATAAAGTATCAAGGTTCATCTATAATTTAAAAAAAAGTCACGAGCGTATATGTTTTTTTAATTCAAATGCACAATTGAATTTTCTTTATGTTAATTATATAACTAATCGATTATATATGGAATTTTAATAAAATAATTTATCGAACTTTTAGGAACATATTTCATATTTTCTGGAATTTCTCTTGGAACGGTCGTATTTATATGGACATTGGTGCCTGAGACGAAAGGACGAACACTCGAAGATATTCAAGCAACACTAGTTCGACTTCCATCACTCTAAGTATGATATCTCTCAAAGATTTTCAGTAATCAAATGTTTTGTTTGAGTTTTATAAGAATTTTCGTTTTCACTTTGATGTTTTTATGGTTTGATATGATGCAAGGATGTTTTTCAATGATATAATCTAGGGATGTCGTTTTTTTTAACCTTGTTTTAAATAAAAGTGGTCACTACTAGGCAGCTGAGAGATAGTACAACGATCCATAAATGTTAGTATGTAATAAATTTATGTATGGAACAGGGACTTTCATTGATTTGCAACACAATTTTGACTATAATCGTGTTTTGAATTTTAGAAGATAAAAGAATGGACCATAGATAAATAAATGTACCTTTATCATGTGCATATAAACTTTGCATATTTCTTTTTGGGATTATCTAA
This sequence comes from Arabis alpina, assembly GCA_900128785.1. Classification (NCBI taxonomy): domain Eukaryota; kingdom Viridiplantae; phylum Streptophyta; class Magnoliopsida; order Brassicales; family Brassicaceae; genus Arabis; species Arabis alpina. Next base: position 5,287,260 of record LT669788.1, read on the forward strand.
TAAATTTTGTTACATGCAGCACGGTGGTGGTGTCGACGATCATCGACATTTTGGCAACACAAACATGTGTGACTTAAAACGACTATATAAGTTCCAATATACGGTTTTGATCGTTATGATTATTGGTGTTTTTGAAAATCTTATGCAGATTTTTTTTTTTTTTTTTGAACAACACGAAACTTCTTCATTAACTTAAGCGTTTGAAACGATTACCATAGCATAAGATGCTTCTTGTGCAAGATTCTCAATGAAACTTGCTAATGATAGAATGATAAAAAAGATGAAACAAAGGTAGATAAATTCATGGTATACACCATGTAGTTTGGGAACTAATATCAAGCCTAACAATAAGACTCGATCCGAGTGTAAGGTTTCGGTTTTTACCGAGATAGACCTTAAGCATTCTTCAACGTCATGAGACAAAGCCGGTTTTCCATCACATTGAGTCACCATTGATTCACAGAACCTGGTTTTACTCTCATTCACATCTACTTCTACCAACATAGTCGATGGAAACTTGATCTTAAGTTGATAACCTAGACATTCTAGACTAACCAAAGGCTTCAAATCCAAAATGGAGACAACTATGAGAGTAACCCATGCGTAGAACTTATCTATCTGAGCCGAGCCCCTAGACCTAAGAACAAAACCCAATACACCAAGATTGGAGAAGAGCCTTACAGGTTTGGATCGGCGGAGATGCTCGCGGTTTGCTGGCCGTGGAGAACCCAGCGGCGGTGTAGAACAGTCCAACGAGCTTCCGGACCACCAGAGTTGTGGTTGATTTATGTCCGGGATCTTGCAGGGGGGGGCCATAGGGACGCGGAGTCCAAAGGGTAAGAAGCTTGGATATACCATAAGCTTCGAATTGTTGTTTTGGCCACAGAGGGAGTGGTGGGACTAAGTCATGGAGGTGTGGAGGAGGGTTTATGGGGTGATGATTCTTTGAGCCGGTGAGCAGGTGCGCCGTCTCGAGAGAAGCATCTGGAGGGTCTGGTGGAGGATCCAGTGAAGGAGGCTCGTCCGGCTCCGGGAGAAACAGATCTGGTGGTTTCGGAAGAGGCTCAGACGAAATCCTCATCACCACAGAGAGATCGGAGGTCATAGCCCTAGATAGACACTTCTCCGATGTTGCAGATCCATGTGTTTGTGGTGGAGGAAGATGACGAAAAGGGAGGCACGATCTGCTCAGTCTCTTGAACCCATGTTCCACGACCAAGATGAGATTCTGGTTGATAACCGGTGAGGTCCTAAGGGTCAGAATCATGGCTTCTCAGAGAGGGATCTCGGTGGAAGAGAAGAAGATCTGAGGAGGCATGAGATCGTTGATTTCGTCGAGGTTGAGTTTGGGAGAGTTTTTGGGGGGCGCGTGTAACACGCAAAAAAGAAGCGAAAAAAAAAAAAAAAAAAAATCTTATGCAGATATATTTCTTCTCATATAGAAAAAACATTGGATTTTGAAAATATATTACTGGCTCCATCATAAAGAAAATATTTTCGAGTAAGCAAAACAATCCAAAAAAGTACGAGTTTTCAAATTGCTTCATCTTTGCTCTTTTATGTATTTTTAAAATTCTAACGAGTTGAAATATCAATAATATGAGTTGTGCAAGACCATACATTTTTACATTTTGATTGGTAGCCTTATACCGGTATATGGCTTTTACATTTATCAATCTGAAAAATGATATTTTTTTTATCAAAAGCGTTATACTCAATTTTGTTTATAGTTTATTCAGTTTTATTACATTTTTACGCTATTTTATAATTACTGAAAAATTTATAACGTTTTAAATTACCAATCATATCCAAGATATATTTGACAAAAGTGTGTAAAACAACTAAAATCCTATATTATCATTGGTAAAGATATAAATGTAAATAAATAATAATTTTTTTTTATAGCTATACCTATACTTAAAAATAAATTTCTTAAACTAGTTTCAGATCTTGCAGGTCGAATTATGAATGGCATTATCAAAAGACAAATTGCAAAATGAGACGACAACAAAATGTCAAAAATGAGTAATATGCAAGTCAAAATATTTCCGCGTGTATACTAGTCATAATACTAGTTAACACTTGGAAGAATAACCAATGAGCCAGGGCCACACGACCCAAAAAAAAAAAGACAAATTAATTTAACCGAGAGAAATAACAACAAAAAGTTATGTGTGATAGTGATACAAAGAACATAAAGAAGAAAGATGGAATCTGTAAATCTCAGAATCTCTCTGCTTAATAAGCAAGAAGAAGCAAGAACATCTTCTTCTTCTTCTTCTTTCACTTCTGGTCTTCTTCTTAGTACCTCTGTCACTGTTGCTGGATCCTTCTGTTATGGCTGCGCCGTGAGATTTCTGATTTTTCTTATAGTATTAGATTTCTTCAATATGTGATTGATCAATTATCATATCTTAGTATAGATACTTCACCTGATCAGATATTCAGATTTATATGCATGCATGTCATATATATATAAGATATATATATCAACTTATCATTACTATTACTACTTTGGTCTAATTTTATTTTTGTTGATTATAAGATGTCATATTCGTCACCTTCTCAATCCAAGATCATGGAAGAAGTGGGACTTTCTGTGGCACAGGTAAGTCCGTTTTGTGTATATAAAAATGCCAATCAGATTCTATAAATTATGTCTTGGTAATCTTATTGTTGTATATGGGTCTAATTTCATTTTTTTGGCAAATTAAGTATTCGTTTTTCACTTCGGTAATGACATTGGGAGGATTGATTACTGTAACTTTTAGTGGAAAAATCGCTGCACTCGTTGGTCGTCGACAGGTCATTAGTTTTTGTTTGGGACATATTGTTTTTTTAGTTTTTGTTCTATGATCTTCTAAAATGACGTCATAATGTGTTCTTCTATGGATTTTTCAGACAATATGGATCGCTGATGTTTGCTGCATCTTTGGTTGGCTCGCTGTTGCGTTTGCTAATGTTTTGTTTTTTCACATCTCGATATGTTTTTTCACAAATTTTTATGAGTTATTGAATTAAAGTAACTTTTCATTTGTCGTGGTTATTTGAAGGATACTATGCTGCTATATATATTGGACGTACGACTTTTCTTGGGATTTGGTGTTGGTCTCATTAGTTATGTGGTAATTGATTAACTATTTTATATATTTAGATTAGTGCTTTTAGTTATCTATAAGAACAGTAACTAATGTCGTATTACATTATATTGTTTGATCGATTGGTCGAAAATATACAGGTTCCTGTGTATATAGCAGAAATTACACCCAAACAATTTCGTGGAGGATTCTCTTTTTCAAATCAGGTAAATAACAAATTATACTCTTGTCATATTTAATGTTCATTGTTATTATTTTCACATTTGAATTTGTAGCTTCTACAATCTTCTGGAGTTGCGCTCGTATTCTTTACCGGAAACTATATCCATTGTCGAACATTAGCTCTTTTAAGTAACTATATTTTTCTCAAAATGATAATTTAAATTTTATCAAATTAGTTGCATATATTAGATTTTGAAAATATATGGCTGGCTCTATAACAAAGATAACATTTTCGAGTTTAGCCAAAAAAAAATCTAAAATTTACAAGTTTATTAAATTACCTTTATCTTTGCATTTTTCTGTACTTTTTTCATTTTAACGATTAAAATATAGACAATATGAATTGTATAAGAACATACTTTTTTTTTTAATTACAAGATCAGACGTTTTTACATAAGAGATGTTTGATAAAAGCATGTAAAAAAGGAACAAAATTCCTATATTATCATTGGTAAATATATAAATGCTATATAAGCAATATTTATGCTATACAATAAATTTCTTACAAAAATATTCCAATCATAGTAAGAGTCTACGTTTGAAAATAGCAAAGTAAACGTTGTCGTAAAAATATTTATATAAGGAAACCTTTTTATTCTTAACTTAGTTACCTTTTTCTTAATTTACAAAAGACTCCCACCTGCATCAAACATACTCTAAATATTTTTGTTTAAATTATTAGTTACTATATTTTAGCCTTTTGTTCAAATGACACATGTTAAGTTAATACAAATTCAAATTATTCATGTTCAAATAAATCTGAAAAACGGTTATCCCCCCTACATTAGATTTGGTTATATAACCAAACTATCAGAAGTTGAAGGACCAAACTGAGAAATACTAAACAATTAAGGAGTAAGCTGCAAAGTATAAAAAGTCACAAGCTACTACTACTACCCACTCCCTAGCGCCTATCTCGGTCGTGTCGGTTTTCGGAAAATAAAGTCTCTCCGAAGCTTCTCGGTGACGACGACTCAACAAGAAGACACCAATGGTGATTCCTTCGATTTCTAGGTTTGTATACTAAATCATTTTTTAATTTGTTTATTTCAAGTGTTCCACTAATCAGATAGATACTATTGTTTAATAAAGTTTCTATTTTTTTCCAACATTCTTGTAGAGTGGAGGAGATTCGTAATGAGGTCGAGAAGAAGAAGAAGGAGTATCAACTTATCTGTAACATCATGGCTAAGTAATTCTCCTTGTCTTCATCTTCTGTTTTAACCTAAAAAATCTGTGTTCTGGGTCATGATTATTTTGTGGAATTCGAATGGGTTTTTGAGTTTGGTTTGTGTGAATTTGCAGTGAAATTGATGAATTGATTGGGAAGAATGAAGTTCCAGATTATGCTCAAGAATTTGCTGAGATAATCCTCCGACATGTTTGTTCTAAACAACTTGTTTTAAAGTTTCAATCTTTGTTTCTTTTGCTCTTTTGAGTTAGTGTTTCTCATAGTGTTATGTTGGTGCAGATATGCAGTCTTCGTTGTGATGATGCAACGACTAAGGCTGCGGTAATGGTGTTGATGATTTCAGCTAAGGTAATACAAGTTAGAATTAGTAACTCTTGTTGTTGTGTATGAGTTTATCTACATTGTGTATTCTTTGTTCTTTAGCTATTGTCACTTTGGTATAGGTTTGCAGGTTTAGATATTGGGTTCTGTATAGATTTACTTGGTTTAGGTATATGTGTAATACTGTATTTGTGTTTACTTGCACAGAGTGCTTGTCAGCTTGGATGGTTCCCGCAGAGAGAGACTCAAGAACTGTTGGATAACATACACTTGGTATGTTTCGTTCCATCTGAATCTTTGATTAGAGAATAGTCAGGATTCTGTGAATGATGATGTTTTTCCTTCTTGTTACAGATGTGGAAAGGTTTCAATAGTGCTGAAAATGTCACCCCCAGTGTAGATAATCCCCTTAGTCTATTTCAGCAAGTCATAGAGAGGTAGGCTTTGATTTTCTTATGATATTTTGTCTTATGAGGTTTGAGTTAGCGAATGTATTTGATAGCTTCTTGAGGCAGTCATGTTTTACACTCATTTATCTCAAACTAGCAATGGTCACACTGTAAAGAAAAACTTGGTCACTGAAATCATAATATTGGTTTGTTTGAATCTTCTTCTTTTCTGTCTGTAGGTTCTATCCATTTGTGAAGCCTGCGCATATTATTGTTTCCTTTGAGGCAAAGGTGACTTTATATATTATTCAGTTCTACACACCTTTTTTTTTTAGTGTGTGCTTTAGTTATCTTTCTTTCTTTTGGCAGCAAGAATCAAAGGCATTGGTGAAGGACTTCTATATTTCAAAGAACATGCCACATTCTCTCAAATCGAAAGTAGTATGTATTCAAATTTGTTTTATGGATGCGTTTTATTACTGTACTATTCTTGGCATCAGATTTTGCGTTTTCAGTTAAGTTTGTGTGGTTGCTCATATTGTTTTGTGCATGTGTGGTTTCTCCTGCACATAGTTTTTAGTGTAATTAAGTAACCAGATGCATGAATTTACTTACAAGGTTACCTTTCAGCCTTGCTGGTCATGTCACTGCAGATTGTATTTCGGATCTGTTTATGTACAAGCTTGTTATGCTTAACGGTTAATGGGAATCTTGCTCTTCAGGAATTATTTGTTGTCCGATCAGAGGACATAAGCAAATCTAGCTGTATTATGCATCCCCAAGGAGTCAGGTGTGTCTGGACTGCTTTCCTTTTTTCACCGACTGTTTGTGAATCAGCTTTTGTATTCTAACCATATTGGTTTTCTTATGAAAATTATAGCTTTTTGGTGAATGGAAGGAGCGTTGAAAAGAGGGTTAACATCTCAATGGTTTGTGCAATTTATTTGTTTTTCCCGACATGTTTTTGAAGTACTTACTATGTTACAAGTAATTGTTTATTGTAATTTCTTATAGGATTCTGGGCCGCAGCCTCCAACGAATGTTACTGGCCTGGTCTACCCTGGGGCAAATCTTCTGCAAGCAATAGGGTGTTTTGGAGGTTTCCCTTTAATTAAGATTTTATTCATCAACTTTATTATTTCATTTTCAGTAATAATGGACAGATACCCATTTTGCTACAGGTAGTTATTTAATTGTTATTGCCTTCGTGGATGTATTACCACTGCCCGACAAACCGGTGCTGAAAGATTATGTTCATTCTGAAGTTAGTGAATCAAATTCAGGTATATCCAATGGAGTAGTATGTAGTCACTAGGAGAAGAAACTCTCTGCTTAATGTTTATTACATTATGAAGTCACAGATTATTTAGTTGGTTTCATACAACTGTATTCCAAGAGCTACTCTGTTGATCAGTCTTTTACACTTTTTCTCTGTAGATCGTGACGTAATTGAGGGGCAATCAAGGATATCTCTTGGTTGTCCTATCAGGTATCCGGGGGTGTTTTTCCTCTATAGCTTTATATCTCAAGAAATTACTTTCACACTTTCCTTAAAGATTTAATCATCACCATTATAACAGCCGAACGCGTATCAAACTTCCGGTGAAGGGTCATGTCTGTAAACATCTGCAGGTGATGCATCTTCTGTTGAGCATAAGAAATGATACTATCATTCTTGTTTTTCCATTGTTTAAATCATGGGGAAGAGAACTATTTCATTCAATACATAGTATTCAAGACTCTGTTTTGCTTCGCTGTTGCCATAACTTGTCTTCTTAAAGTATGAGTTTTGCAAGTAAAGGTTATACATGTGTGACATCCTTGATTGTGAAAATTGCTAGTGAAAGGGCTAGGCTGATAGCAAAATTAAAAACTATAGAAATAATTTCCTCATCTCTTTGTGATATGTTACTTTCTGCTGTAGTGTTTTGATTTCTGGAACTATGCCGCCATAAATAAGAGAAGACCATCATGGCGCTGCCCGCATTGCAATCAGTCTGTCTGTTATACTGACATCCGTGTAGATCAAAACATGATAAAGGCAAGTTGCTTACTGCTGTTGCTTAGTGATACATCTTTTCACATCCTATACTTACTAAACAACCTTGTCTAATATCCGCAGATTCTAGAAGAGGTGGGAGGTAATGCTGCAGATGTAGTTATCTCTGCTGATGGATCATGGACGGTTGTGACGGTAAACAATGAGAATGTGGATCTTCTGCCTCAAACCACTCATGACCCTGGAGACCCAATAAGTGTCCTTACCTCGGGGCCAACTGTTATGGATCTTACCGGAGATGAGGATGAAATGGATACATCCTGCGGCACCCACGTCGATGAACAAAAGCCTTGTTTATCTGAGATTCGGGGTCTGTCAGATAACACACATAAGACTGCGACAGATTATACTATGCTTCACCAGTCTTCTGCTCCAATCAACGCACTGCCACAATTGCCACAAACTTTGAATGCTTTTAGTGGGCAACAGTTCATGAACACACCGCAAATAGTAAACACCCGAGACTCAGCAGCAAGGCAAACTATACCCATGCCATTCTTACCAATCTCATCTCCACAAGATAGATTAGCTACTAATACAGCCAGCTTTCACACATCAATGCCTGCTGCTCAGACTTCTCAATTTCAAGGGTCACATGTTGCGTCCCTTGGACATTGTCTAGGAAGAACCTCTGATCTGATGGAGAGATGGAACAACATACGTGGAAATGTCATAAATCAAACTCAGATTCCGACCATGCCTCCGTTGCACCATCGTTACGCGATGCAGGTTTGTCATCCATATAACCCTATGGTTGTTTTTTCTTGTGTAAATGTCTGCTGAACCTACAAATGACATTTTGACTAGTTCATTCCATCTATCGCCATCTAATATATTTTCTTATGGCTTGTTACGTACTATAACAGAACCAGCGGACTCCCATCAGGAGTATATCCCCTGCACAGCAAAGGCATATGCTATCTTCTGTTACACATCCCCAAACTTCAGCTGTCGACTACGGAAGGGCCACCGACCAAAGACCCATGCAAACATTGAATCCTGGTGGTGCTATGGAGCAGTTCTCATCACGAGAGTTCATGAATTTGGCTTCTGCTAACACTGCAAATTGGCAGCCACATAACCGGATGGCTAATACTGCAAATTGGCAGCCACAGACCCGGATGGCTAACACTGCAAATTGGCAGCAACAGACCCGGTTGGCTAACACTGCAAGTTGGCAGCCACTGACCCAGGTAGCTAACACTGCAGATTGGCAGCCACAGGCCCAGATGGCGAACACTGCAGATTGGCAGCCACAGGCCCAGATGGCTAACACTGCAGATTGGCAGCCACAGACTCGGATGCGAGGCAGCATAACGCCTGGTTCCACAGCATATGACCAGATGATCATTTTACCTACTCGGCCGGTTCATGCACAATCTCAAACACTTCCTCTGCCTCAGACATTTCGTCCCCCTCAAACAACAACTTATGATAGTATGGCTGATGAAATTCAAGCATTTTTGGGGCACCCAAGCTATCCGATTAGTAATAGTGAAACTCAACCTGTGATCGGTTCATTGCCTGTGGCCGAGGGTTTTGGGACATCAGGGTCGTTTTGGTCAATGCCTCCTGAGGCATGGTGATATCTCATGGCTTAGATATATAGGACACGGTTCGTAGTAGCACTAACCCAATCAGGAAGGTAGTATATAAGTAGTTTTTTTGGTACTAACCGGTTTAGGCTTCCGGAATGTGGATGGGGCATGTTGTACTCGATCTAGGGTATTCTTGAGATCTACTTGATGTGAAACATTAGGGCATTGTTTGATCTTTAGCTTAAAAAAAGTTCTATATCCTATAAACTTTAACGGAAACATGCATTTTCGGTTTTGGTTTTGCACTTTATAATTTTTAAGCAGAATTTAAAAGCACTAGACAATAAAATATGGTCAAGTGATAGAGTTCGTCTAAAGTGGTGACAAAGAAAGCTATAAATATCTTTTTGGACCATTTCGATGGTCCACTGGTCCTAGTCCCTATCATGAGTTCTCACTCGACAAAATGCATTTTGAACATTTCTTTTTTCCCTTACTGCTGAGTCATATGCTCAATAGACAAAAACTCTTCCAAAATCAGCGTCAATTGATTAATATTACTTGTTTGGTCAAGCATCGACAAAATTCTTGCTTATCTGAAAGATATTTGGATCTAGAGGTTGGAAGTTCAAATTGCGCTTGGAAATGGACGATATTACTTGTTATGGTCGAAGAGATATACGGCTTTTGGTCCAGAATTTCTTAGTTTGTGTTTTGAATTGTGTACTGATAAACATATTGGATTTCTCAACCAAATGCAAACCCTATTTCTAGAAACAATAGAAGAAAGTATATTAAAACCCTAACCTAACTTTTAAATAAATAGATCGAAGTCGTGCATGGTATATGGTAGGTACCGCTGTTCATCATACTAAAAACGTGAACTAAACTCATTGATTATTCTTTTTTAAATACCAAAGCTCATTTATTATTCTATCTTGTAATATGATAAGCAAAGAGAATTGTTGAGGGAAAATCAAATATAAGAATAATCGACAATAGGACAACCTCGTGGGCGTTTCTAGCTAATGTGTATATCTACCGAATATTTAGACATCTAAAAGAGAGAGAATGGATCCTTTGTACTAAGCAGTGATTCCAATTGAACGGATAATTAATAGACTCATTTTTGTTATGTATCTTACTACTCCATTATATTTTCGATCTTGAGCTCTATTCCGGTCAGGCCTATTATAATTTGTTGTCTAGAGTCCAAGAGCTTTTTTTCTACTCCATTAAAAAACACAAAAACAAATCCCAAATATTTGTAAGATGTAGGACTCAAACCCTGAACCAAATCACATTATAACTGTGATTAACCGCTAGATTACAAAGCTTTTTTGGTAAAATGGATGTCTCAGAAATATATAAGGGATTTTGGTGGTTAAAGTCTTTGCTTTACCAGTTTTACGTTAGGGCCACCTCTGGCTCTACTTGTTTGTAACAACAATATGTATAACTTTTTGTACAAATATTCCCATGCTTGTTTCTTTATAGTATTTTATAATATGTTAAATCCAAATAAAATCATAATTCCTCCGAAATGGTACTCACGTTAGTTTTTACTACTTTGGAACTCTATTATTATTGTGTTTTAACTTGTGAATCCATCCTTAAGCAAGCGACTGATTGTTTCACGACAAATTGCCTTCTTTCTTGTACATATATCCGCCTGCATACTTGAATCGACCAGATCTAGTAACCACACTGATTATTTTCAATCAGCTCCACACCAATAGAATTAAACCAAACCCGATTCAACTCTAACAAACCCGATTCAACTCTAACAAATAAGTGTGACATATCATACCAGAATCGACAATTAATAGTATATAAGTAGTTTTTTGGTACTAACCGGTTTAGGCTTTTAAGATGTATATGGGGCATGTTGTTTTCGATATAGGGTATTCTTGAGATTTACTTAATGTGAAACATTTGGACATTGTTTGATTTGATCTTTAGGTTTTTTTTAAAGTTGTATATCCTACAAACCTGAACTGAAACCTGCACTTTAGGTTTTGGTATTGCGTTTCGTTATTTTAAGCATAATTTAAAAGCACTAGACAATAAAACACGGCCAAATGATTAAATTTGTCTAAAGAGGTGAGAAAGAAAGGTATAATAAAATATCCTCGGGGCTACTCGGTGGTCCACAGGTCCTAATCCCTATCTCAACATTCATGAGTTCTCACTAGTTTAAAATGTATTTTTAACCCAAAACAAAAATCCGAAAACTTCGCTTGATTTAAACTTCTAATATGATTAGAGTGGGATTGTTCCAAATTAATTAAATAAATAATTTATAGTTTTAACTAGATTAAAAAATTTAATTATTTACGATCCAATTAAATACATATAAGATATGTGTTAGTTATATTTTAAATTTTATGTAAGATATAATTTTTAAAATATAAATATAAATTGGATTAAAATTAATTCCTCATTTAATATCAAGTATTTTGATGCTTATCCAATCTTTGTCAACTGTCAATGCTTATTTCGTTGTGTGATGGGCCTGCCAAGCGGGGTATCCGCATCTACATAAGTGAGGCAGATGGTAATGGTTATTGATCAAGAGGGACTTGAATGAGTGTGTGTACGGATCAGTACGGATGTGTACGGATGTACGGTCAAGTACAATCCGTACCATCTTTAAAGAAACCGTACATACACATTGGAAAGGTGTTGCTGCATCATTTGAATGAAGATAAGGAGAAGAAGAGATCCGTTGCACATGTTACCGTTTATGGATAGGTTTAAGGAAATGACAAGTCAAAGTGGTCCTTTCCTTATCCTTTCCCACCAACCTTAAAAGGTGAGATCATGGCCAGGTTCATTGTGTCCTTTTGTCCTCCTCCTATGTCGTCATTTTCCTTTAAAAGCTTTATAAATCTGATGTATGTGATTCAAGAGAAAATAATCTAATGAGAATACTACTTTACTCTTCCTAAATCTCTCTCTCTAATCTTTCTCTAATCTTATGAACTTTCTTATGAAACCTTTAAGCAATCTATTGTAAACCTATTTCCGCATACATTCTTTCATGGTATCAATGAGCTAGGTTGCGTTTTTGGGTTTCTATTCTATCTAATCTCTATTTGTTCTATCCATTCTACACAAATCTCTATCAAAATCTTCCTTTTCTCTTCTGTTTTTCTTCAAAATCTTCAAACAAAACTCTTTTTGTTCTTGTTTTGAATCTTTAAAATGATGAATCAAGATTGGATCTAAAGGGAAACTACCTTTCCAACATCAAATCTTCATTTTAAAGTCTTTGTTCATCTCAAATCTCTCCTTTTTCCATTCGGACCCCTCTTTGAAATCTCTAACAAACCTTGCTTGTTCTTGGTTTGAATCATTCAAAACGTTGAGTCAAACTTTGTTCTAAAGAGAAAACCTTTCTCTAACAGTCCTTTAGCTATCCTCAAAGTTCTACAACAATCTCAACTCTTTTTCATCAAGAAATGGATAACTCTAAGGTTATGGTAATTCCAATCACTCTCAAAGGACCAAACTATCTTCTTTGGTCAAGAACAACAAAGATAGCTCTTTGTGGTCGTGGGTTATGGAATCACATTGAGCTTGTTGCTGAAGAAGAAGAAGATGACTCAAGTGATGATGAAGAGGAATTAGCTGCGGCTAAACTTGCAAAGGAGGCTAAATGGTTCCAAGAGGACCAAACCGTTCTTGCCATCATCCAAAACTCTCTTGAAGCTCCTCTCCTTGAAGCATACTCGTTCTGTGAAAGTGCAAATGAGCTTTGGGAAACTCTCAAGAACGTCTATGGTAACATATCTAATCTCTCTCGTGTGTTTGAAGTGAAAAAGGCTATAAATGAGTTGAATCAAGAGGATTTAGAATTCACTAGGCATCTTGGGAAGTATAGAGCACTATGGGCTGAGTTAGAAATGCTTAGACCAAATACCATGGATGGTGTGGTCTTGAATGAGAGGAAGGAACAAGATAAGGTCTTTGGTTTGTTGCTCACTTTGAATCCGGTCTTTAGTGATCTCATCAAGCACATTCTAAGGGCTGAGAATCTCCCTAGCCTAGATGAGGTATGCGCTCAAGTTCAAAGAGAACAAGGGTCACTTGGAATGTTTGGTGGTAAGGGGGAGCTTCCTACTGCCAACAAAGGAGTATTCAAGTTTGAAGACCGACGATCAAAGGTGTGTGAGCATTACAAGAAGAAGGGACACTCTAAAGACAAATGTTGGTTCCTCCATCCACATCTTCGACCAAGTAATGGACCAAGGGAACCGAGAGCTAACATCACTCAAGCTGGTCCATCAAGACAAGAAGAGGAGTTAGCATCCGGTGACTATTTGAGAAAATCGGACCTAGAGGCACTCATCAAGTCCATTGCCTCTCTCAAGGATTCCGGTAATAAATTCTTAACCCCAACACCTTTTAGCTACTTAACACATAAACCAACGAGTAAGAGCTCTTTAATTGTTGATTCGGGTGCTTCTCATCATATGATTAGCAATGAATCCTTATTAAGCAATATAGAACCTGCTAGTGGTAATGTGGAGATAGCTAATGGTGATAGAATTCCTATTAAAGGCATTGGTAATTTGAAGCTGTTTGATAAAGAATCTAAAGCCCTTTACATGCCTAAGTTCACTTCTAACTTGTTATCCGTTAAGAGAACCACAAATGATCTTAATTGCTATGCTATATTTGGTCCTAATGAGGTTTATTTTCAGGATATTAAAAGTGGTAAAGTGATCGGAGAAGGGGGAAGCAAAGATGAACTCTATGTGTTAGAGAATCTTTCACCGACCACTTCACAACATCATTTCAATTTCAGCTCTTGTTTAGATGTTTCCAATAACTTGTGGCATGCTAGATTAGGTCATCCTCATTCTAGAGCTCTTAAACTCATGCTGCCTAGTGTTTCATTTGAATCAAATAATTGTGAAGCTTGTATTCTTGGCAAACATTGCAAAACTGTTTTTCCTACTTCTACTACAATGTATGAAAATTGCTTTGATTTAGTTCATTCGGATGTTTGGACTTCACCTTGCATTTCTAGAGATAACAACAAGTATTTTGTTACATTCATTGATGAAAAGTCTAAATACACTTGGATTACTTTGCTTCCATCTAAAGATCGTGTGTTTGATGCTTTTATGAATTTTCAAAACTATGTTGTTAACCAATACAATGCCAAGATCAAAGTGTTTAGAACAGATAATGGAGGGGAGTATACAAGCCACAAATTCAAAGAACACCTAGCAAAACATGGAATTCTACATCAAACAAGCTGCCCTTATACACCACAACAAAATGGTGTTGCCGAGAGAAAGAACCGGCATCTAATGGAAGTGGCGAGATCAATGATGTTTCATACGAATGTTCCCAAACGTCTTTGGGGTGATGCGGTGATGACTGCTTGCTATCTCATCAACCGAATACCAACCAAAGTCTTAGAGGACATCTCACCATTTCAGGTATTAAACAAAACAAAACCCTCTCTTGAACATCTTAAAGTATTTGGATGTGTTTGCTTTGTGATGTTGCCTAGGGATATCAGAAACAAGCTAGAACCAAAGAGTGTCAAGAGTATGTTCCTAGGCTATTCTACCACACAAAAGGGATATAAATGCTTTGATCCCACCAACAACCGGTTGTATGTTTCAAGAGAGGTTAAGTTCTTTGAAGAACAAGGGTACTATGAGAAGAAGGATTGGAATGACTTGAAGGATCTGGCTGCATCAACAGACCGTGCCTCAAGCTTAAGAATGCTTCTCGAGCATCTTGCCGACTCCAACAACAACAACAACCAAGCAAAAGCCAAACCGGACCAAGCACCCAATGTTTCAATCTCAGAAGAAGAAGAACCTGATATTGGCCAAGGAGAACCATCTATGACAGAAAATGAGGTTGCTCAAGAGCCAGAAATAGAAGAACCTGCGGCTACTCAAGAGCCAGAGATAGAAGTGCAAGCACCTATCCTTAGAAGGAGTTCTAGGCTTCAAACTACTTGTCCCACATCAAGTGAAGTACCAAGACAAGAGATAAGTCAAGAACCGATTCAAGAACCGCCTAGTCAAGAACAGCCAAGTCAGCCAGTCCTAAGAAGAAGTGAAAGAGAAAAGAGTGACCCATCTACTTGGAAAGAGAAGAGGGTCTATTACAATTGTGAAGCTGTTGCTCATCCTACTCAAGCTGTGTGTTCTCTTGCTTTTATACCTTCGGATCATCAAGCATTTCTAGTCAAGATTGATCAAGATATGATCCCTAAAAGTTATGAAGAAGCAATGGAGAATGAAGAATGGACAGAGGCAGTTGATGATGAGATAGGAGCAATGATGAAGAATGAGACTTGGTATGAGACTGATTTACTTTAAGGAAAGAAAGCTGTGAGTTCAAAGTGGGTATTCACAATCAAGCATTTGAGCAATGGAGACATAGAAAGATACAAGGCTCGTTTAGTAGCTAGGGGATTCACTCAAACCTATGGAGAAAACTACACAGACACTTTTGCACCCGTTGCCAAGCTTCATACGGTTAGAGTTGTTCTCTCTATAGCTACTAACCTCTCATGGGATTTGTGGCAAATGGATGTGAAGAATGCGTTCCTACAAGGAGAACTAGAAGAAGAAGTGTATATGACTCCTCCTCCTGGTCTAGAGAAGACAGTTACTCCAGGAAAGGTTTTGAGACTCAAGAAAGCTATCTATGGGCTAAAGCAATCTCCAAGAGCTTGGTATAGAAAACTAAGCATTACTCTAATGGAAAGAGGTTTTGCAAGATCAGAATCTGATCATACTCTCTTTACTCTACACGGATCAAAGGGGCTAGTTGTGGTTTTAGTGTATGTGGATGACTTGATCATAACCGGAGACAACAAAGAAGGAATCCAAGACACTAAAGCCTATCTCAATTCTGTGTTTGACATAAAGGATCTAGGAGAACTCAAGTATTTCCTTGGAATTGAGGTGTGTAGGTTCTCTGATGGACTCTTTATCTCACAAAGGAAGTATGTCTTGGATCTACTAGGTGAAACAGAAATGATGGAGGCAAAGCCAGCCAAAACTCCTCTAGAAGAAGGTTACAAAACCAGTCGGATTGGAGAGAAGGAAGACGAGCTGTTTGAAGATGCATCTAAGTATAGAAGACTAGTTGGGAAGCTCATCTACCTCACTCTCACTAGACCGGACTTGTGCTTTGCTGTGAATCAAGTCAGCCAACACATGAAAGCTCCCACTATCTATCATTGGAATATGATTGAAAGGATACTCAGATATCTCAAGGGAAGCTTTGGCCAAGGTATTTGGATGGGAAAGAACAACAACACCGACTTAGTTGGATATTGTGATGCAGATTGGGCTGGTGATAGGAATGATAGGAAGTCTACAACTGGCTATTGCACATTCATTGGAGGCAACTTGGTTACTTGGAAGACTAAGAAACAGAAGATAGTGTCGGACTCAAGTGCAGAAGCTGAGTATAGAGCTATGAAGAAGCTCACAAATGAACTTGTTTGGCTCAAGGGACTACTTGAGTGTTTAGGCTTCAAGAATGATGAACCGATCACTATGCATTGTGATAACCAAGCCGCCATTCACATTGCATCCAATTCAGTGTTCCATGAGAGAACAAAGCACATTGAGCTTGATTGTCACAAGGTTAGGCAGAAGGTGGAACAAGGAGTCATTCTGCCGTGTTTCACAAGAAGTGAAGACCAATTGGCGGATATCTTCACTAAGGCTGCAAGTCTTAAGGTTTGCAATCACATCTTTAGCAAACTAGGACTTGTGGACCTTAATAAACCTTGATCAAGTCCCCTTCCATGGACATCACACTCTTTTTCCCTTTGCATAGTTTTATCCCAAGTGGTTTTCTATGTGAAGGTTTTTAATGAGGTGATGCTTCATGGACTTCCAAGTTTAAGTCATTTATCATGGACTTAAACTTGAGGGGGAGTATTGATCAAGAGGGACTTGAATGAGTGTGTGTACGGATCAGTACGGATGTGTACGGATGTACGGTCAAGTACAATCCGTACCATCTTTAAAGAAACCGTACATACACATTGGAAAGGTGTTGCTGCATCATTTGAATGAAGATAAGGAGAAGAAGAGATCCGTTGCACATGTTACCGTTTATGGATAGGTTTAAGGAAAGGACAAGTCAAAGTGGTCCTTTCCTTATCCTTTCCCACCAACCTTAAAAGGTGAGATCATGGCCAGGTTCATTGTGTCCTTTTGTCCTCCTCCTATGTCGTCATTTTCCTTTAAAAGCTTTATAAATCTGATGTATGTGATTCAAGAGAAAATAATCTAATGAGAATACTACTTTACTCTTCCTAAATCTCTCTCTCTAATCTTTCTCTAATCTTATGAACTTTCTTATGAAACCTTTAAGCAATCTATTGTAAACCTATTTCCGCATACATTCTTTCAATGGTTACCATATGAAATAAGATTGGTTTACTTGACTAAGCTATCAAAACGGTTTTGGGCTTAGAGGCGTAGGTTGGATATGGTATAAGATGTCATCCAACAACCAAGAGTTATATTGGGTATAATTAGCAAGGTGTTGCTCACCTAAACAACTAGATATTCAGGCGATGAGCCAAAGCTCACTTGAATTCTAGTAAAATATGGATCTTGAATCATTATATTCATTTTGAGGATAATTTAGTTTTGAATATAATGCGAGTCTTCTTAATTGTTGAGATTTCTCGAATTCATGAACATCATATTAATCTTTACTCTTCTTTTCGACAGCTATGTCAAACCCCCACAGTTCATTTTCACTGCGATCAGTCCTTGAGAAGGATAAGTTGAGTGGATCGAATTTCCTCGAATGGTATCGAAATCTGAGAATTGTTCTCAAACAGGAAAAAAAGGACTATGTCCTAGAAAAGGAAATTCCTGAAAACCTAAGACCAATGCTAAGCATGCCGAAAGGACTGCATGGGATAAACATCTCAGTGATAGGGTTGATGTGTGTTGTCTTATGTTGGCTACCATGAACTCAGACTTGCAAAAGCAATATGAGAACGTGGATTCGCCAATTGACATGATCACTAGTCTGAAAGGGATGTTTCAGGAGCATGCACGAACTGAGAGAGATCAAACCGTTAAGGCTCTCATTGAGTGCAAGCTGTCATTAAGATGATGGGTTATATTGATAACCTGGCAAAACTGGATTCCCCTATTAGCCAAGAGTTGGCCACTGACATTATCTTGCAGTCATTGCTGTCAAGTTATGACCAGTTTGTTATGAATTACAACATGAACAACTTGTCAAAGACTTTGACGGAGCTGCATGGAATGCTCAAAACTGCTGAGCCAAACACCAAGAAGGACACCCCACATGTGCTTATGGTGCAAGGGGGTAAAAAGTTTAAGAAACATGGTAAGAACAAAGGAAATGGTAAGACTAACTGGGTTAAGAATCCGACAAAGCCTGACCCTGCTCCTAAGTTTAAGCCTGGTCCCTCTGGTGAAGACAAGTGCCATTATTGTAATGGTTCTGGGAATTGGAAGAGAAACTGCAATAAATACATGGAAGATCTGAAAAAGAAGAAGAAAACCTTTGAGACTTCTTCTTCAGGTATTTATGTTATAGAATTAAATGTTACTATTTCTAGTTATACTTCTTGGGTATTGGATACCGGTTGTGGTGCTCATATTTGTACGAATATGCAGGGCCAAAGCAACAGTAGAACTTTGGAGAAAGGACAAGTGGACCTGCGCGTGGGAAATGGAGCAAGAGTTGCTGCATTAGCTGTGGGAACCTTTCATTTGTCTTTTCCTTCGGGCATGGTTTTGGAATTTAAGAATTGCTACTATGTACTTGCTATAAGCAGAAATATTATTTCTATTCTTTGTTTGGATTTGGAAGGTTTTCATTTTTCGATTACAGACAAGTGTTGTTTATTTGATCGTGGTGAAATGATTTATGGTAGCGGTCCATTAGAGATTGGGCTTTATGTTCTAAACCAAAGTGTGTCTGTCTATAACATTAGTACAAAGAGATTAAAGTCAAAAGACTCAAATTCAACGTTTCTTTGGCATTGTCGTTTAGGCCACATAAATGAGAAGCGCATTCAAAAGCTTCATAAGGATGGACTTTTGAGCTCATTTGATTTTGAATCATATGAGAAATGTGAATCTTGTTTGCTAGGAAAAATGACCAAGGCTCCTTTTACTGGACAAAGTGAACGGGACAGCGACTTGTTGGGCCTTATACATAGTGATGTATGTGGGCCAATGAGTATAAATGCCATAGGAAACTACCAGTACTTCATTACGTTTACTGATGATTACAGTAGATATGGTTATGTTTATCTAATGAAACATAAGTCTGAATCTTTTGAAAAGTTCAAGGAATTTTAGAATGAAGTACAAAACTAACTTGACAAGACAATCAAAGCTCTTCGATCAGATCGAGGAGGAGAATATTTGAGCCATGTTTTTAATGATCATCTAAAAGCATGTGGAATTGTTTTACAGCTCACTCCTCCAGGAACACCGCAATGGAATGGTGTATCTGAAAGGAGAAATCGAACTTTATTAGATATGCTTCGATCAATGATGAGTCATACAGATCTTCCATTATCCTTTTGGGGATATGCTCTAGAAACTGCTGCGTTTACGCTCAACCGGATCCCATCAAAGTCAGTAGAAAAGACACCATATGAGATATGGACCGGAAATGTTCCGAATTTGTCTTTTCTGAAAATTTGGGGCTGTAATGCTTATGTTAAACATTTGTTTACAGACAAGCTTGGACCCAAATCTGACAAATGCTACTTTGTAGGCTATCCTAAAGAAACCAAAGGTTACTACATTTACAACTCCACCGAAAACAAAATGTTTGTTGTTCGGAATGGTTCCTTTCTAGAAAGAGAGTTTCTTTCAAAAGGAACTAGTGGGAGTAAAATGCAGCTCGAAGAATTTTGAGATACGCAGGAGATTGCTCCAACTTCTGAGGAAGAGCATCAGCTAGATTTACGAAGAGTCGTAGAATCTACACCTGTGGAACCTGAGGTACGTAGATCCGTAAGAACTCGTCACGAACCTGATAGATATGGGGTTTGAGTGACGGATCATCATGACAATTGATTATAGAGAATGATGAACCTACGTCTCATGAAGAAGCAATGATGGGCCCCGACTCCGAAAAATGACTAAAGGCCGAAGAATCCGAAATGGAATCCATGTCAGAAAACCAAGTATGGACTTTGGTAGATTTACCTGATGGTGTTAAAGCCATTGAGTGTAAATGGGTTTTCAAGAAGAAAATTGACGTGGATGGTAATATCCAGATTTACAAAGTTAGATTGGTGGCTAAAGGTTATAAACAAATTCATGGTATAGACTATGATGAAACCTATTCACCAGTTGCAATGCTTAAGTCTATTCGGATTCTCCTAGCAACTGTCGCTTATTATGATTATGAGATATGGCAGATGGATGTGAAAACAACTTTCCTTAATGGAAATCTCGAAGAGGATGTGTACATGACACAACCTGAGGGTTTCACAGATCCTAAAAATGCTAGGAAAGTATGCAAGCTTCATCGTTCCATTTATGGTTTGAAGCAAGCATCTCGGAGTTGGAATCTTCGTTTAATGAAGCTATCAAAGAGTTTGATTTTATTAGAAACGAAGAAGAACCATGCGTTTACAAGAAGACTAATGGGAGCGCTATTGCATTTTTGGTATTGTATGTAGATGACATACTACTCATTGGAAATGACATTCCTTTGCTTAAGTCTGTTAAGACTTGGCTAAGTAGTTGTTTCTCGATGAAAGACATGGGGGAAGCCGCTTATATTCTTGGAATAAGAATCTATAGAGATAGATTGAACCAAATCATTGGACTGATTCAAGATACTTATATAGATAAGATTTTCCACATGTTCAATATGCATAATTCCAAGAAAGGTTTCATTCCAATGTCTCATGACAACTCTCAGTAAGACTCAGTGTCCTTCGACACCTGATGAGCGAGAGCGCATGAGTAGAATTCCTTATGCTTATGCTATAGGGTCTATCATGTATGCAATGCTCTGTACTCGTCCAGATGTTGCATGTGCTTTAAGCATGACGAGTAGATACCAATCAGATCCATGTGAGAGTCACTAGATAGCAGTCAAGACAATTCTTAAGTATTTGAGAAATACTAAAGATAAGTTCTTGATCTAAGGAGGAAGTGATGAGCTTGTTGTGGATGGTTACACCGATGCCAGTTTCCAGACGGACAAAGATGATTTCCGATCACAATCTGGATTTATCTTTTGTCTTAATGGAGAAGCGGTGAGTTGGAAAAGCTCTAAGCAAAGCACTGTGGCTGACTCCACAACCGAAGCTGAGTATATCGTTGCTTCTGAAGCAGCAAAGGAGGCTGTTTAGATTAAGAAGTTCATTACTGAGCTTGGTGTTGTTCCTAGCATATGGAGCCATTGCTCAGGCAAAGGAGCCTAGATCACACCAGAAATCTAAACACATTGAGAGACGATATCATCTCATTCGTGATATTGTCGACAGAGGAGATGTGAAGATTAGTAGAGTCTCAACGGATGCAAATGTTGCTGATCCTTTGACTAAGCCCCTTCCACGGCCTAAGCATGAGAGTCATACTGAGGTTATAGGCATTAAATTTCTTAAGATGTGATCTTGATTCTAGTTGGAGAATTTTCTTTTATGATATGATGTTCATGTAAACATACATTTGGTTTATTTTTAAATTAATAAAATTTGTTTCAGTATTATTTTGTTATTGGATAATTAAATAATAATCCCAAAATAATTTATATTATTCTTATAGGTCATCAAGTGCGTGACTTGACCATGAAACCCTATAAGTGATAGATGATATAAATTATAGAGGTCCCTAGTCACGGTTATTATCATGGGACATTAATAACAATAGATGACTAGTATGTGAGGTGACTGATGAGTAAGTTTCGTGAAGTCATTGATATGTAGTATCAAAGTCAATCACATAAATATGTGTTGGAGAACACAGTATTGGACTGACCCGCTATGAGAACTTTACAAGATTGTTATATGAGTGTCATAAGAGTTTCTCATTACGACTATAGAGTATAGTCCTTTGACCTGAGTTCATCATGGTTTTTTACATATGAATTGATGTGTTTTGAGTCTGTCAAAAGTCAGCCGTAAAAGGTGATTATAAAGACAGTGATTAGGCATGCCATGAATTGTGTAAAGAAAAGGGATGGAACAAGATGGGATTTGTCCTTCCTATATAACGGGAGATAAATATCTCTGGGCCTATCGAAGATTTGATACTGAGAAATGCATGGCCGTGCTCAAACGAGGTGAAAGTCAGTCGTTTGGTTTATCAGTATAAATTGGAGTTCGATAAACGTGATCTAGCTTAATAAGGATGACATAATTTCTTGCCTTATGCTATGATCGAGATATAGAGACAAAGGGATTATAGGAATATATGATTCCAGTACAAGTGGGAGATTGTTGGGCATGTCCTGAAATCACTTGTATTTTACTCTAGAAAGTTATAATGTCGAGGTTTGACAATCATACAATATTGGATGATTATAATGTTTTGCTAGAGACCGCTTATAATTTATAAGTGTAACAACTTATTACCAATATTAGACGATCCTATAGGGTCACACACCTAAGCAAATTGGATCAATTTTTACTTATATTTAATATGGATTAAATTGTTATTGGGTTTGTATAACTTTATATATACGTGATATATAAAGTAATATAATATAACATACGTATATATGCATACGTGGTGGGCAAGTTTATAATTCAATTCAGAATTGGAAATAGCGGCCCAAGCCCATGCGACCATATAATTAGGTTAACGTGGGTGTGCACATATATATATATGTTTTATGAGTTTGAGATGTATTACCATTCATACAATATTGAGAAACAAAACCCTAAAAGGAGAAAAGTTCTTCTAGTGATTTTGAGATTAGATCTCTACAGTACTAGCATCCCGTTCGATCCAGTTTGTGTGCGTGTGGATACCAATAGAGGCACGGCGTTTGGAGTGTTATATAACCTTGATCATAATTCGATTCATCTTTCCGCTGCAATTGATCCAGGTATATCTAAGAACTCTGTAGTGTAGATCTAATTTAATATTTACACGAATCTTGGGAATTGAATTCGATATTAATATTTATAAAGAGTTATAAATCGCTATCAAATTCCAACATGACGATGATGAGGACGATGGTTATGGTGATGGTGATGGTGATGGCGGCTTACCGTGTTGTCTCTAGTGTGTAATAATAATCTTCGATGGTCTGAATCGAAATGATCTTCGTACCAATCGTAGAATGGATCAAAGAGTCCTTTTTGATGCAAGAGCCAGAGAAGGACGCAAGCTGTGACAATTTATATGTAAAACAAACCATTATTCATCGTGTTATTAAGATAGCGATTTGCAGTTGGGAAAAGAGCGAGGAGGAGACCGAACATAACCATCCAGCTTAAGCAAACGTATTGAATGTGGCAACTAAAGTCGAAGAAGCTCGAGCATTTGTTTCTGCATAGACTGATTCATATTAAAGTTATCACAATTTTCAAAGAATGTTAATTAAAGTGTGTAAGGGTACGTGCAAGTGTCTCCGGTGATGAAATTGACTAAACCATTGACGAGTTTAGTCCACAATAGCCTAATGGAATCAAAGAAACCTTTAGGATGAGTCTCTGGAATTTGAAATGGGTTAGTAACCTGCATGTTGAAGACAATGGTCACACAATGATCGATATTGACATTAATCAAGAATCGTTTTGAAACTGTAGAGGAACCTGAGTTCCATTGTCGAGTACAGTAGCGGTCGTGCTGAATTGACACTCGGCTCTGTCTACTTCGCTAAACTGAGAGTCCTTGAGTATAGCTAAGAGAGAAAACAAAACATTTTTTGTATGCTAGGATCAAGAAATTGTAAGAAACTTATAGGAATTTTAGTACTTGTTATGATACAGTCCAATCACCCTGTGCATACATATTTTGCAGCCTGATCTTTCGTCGGGTAAAGTTTAAAAGATCGAATTGTTACCGCTTTTGGTTTTATAATGAAAAATTGCTCCTGAAGCAACATCAGTTTGTATCATTCCTCTATAACAACACTTGCTCTTAGAAGATTAAACGAGACTTAGTTACCTCAATGAAAGCCACGCCTTTAGAGCAATCGAACTGCGTAGGAGAAAAGGGGAGGCGATTAATACACCAAGAAAAGTTCATAAGATGTTAAGGTTCAGTTTTGAATAATACCGTTAAGCTATAAGATGCTTCAACTTCACCAGTATTCTTAGTTGTGACTGCAGCAACTCCGAATTGTGCTTCGAATGTCGGTATGGCGATGTTTATGATCTTACCAGGGCTCCTGCAAACCACAGATAAAGTTACTTAGTTTACTTCAAAATCAGAACTTCCAAAACGTTTGAAGAATATTTACCTTTGGAAAACGTATTCAATATCATCAGCTCTTAGTTCAATCATTAGATTTGTGTTGAGTGTTTCTGTGACTCCAATGGAGAACGAGTGAGGTCCCGCATTCTGCAAGGAAAATCCAATAAGCCGACAAAACAATCTTATGTTACGTTGATTCAGAAACTAGTAAAAGGTAGAAACATAACTGGATGTTGATTAATCCTCTCATATCTTCCATCCAATCCATATACTAGGGCGGTACCCGCGCCCTGCGCAGGAAAATAGTTTAAAAAACTTAAAATTCATAACAATGTATAACTTGAATAGAAGAACTTAGAGGATATTAAAATAAAGTCTTATAACCATAAAATCATTTAATAACAATGCATAACTTGAATAAAAAAACTTAGACAATACTAAAATAAAGTCTTCCAAACAATAAAATTGTTTCCTAAGAGGCTCACAACGTTAAATTCAACCCACAACGCTGTGCATTATGAGTAACAACTTGATTATACCTAGTATTGGAGCAATATCACCGACATGAAGATCCCCCATTCGGTACAATGAGATTCCAATTGCTTTATTTCATCCACGGCTTCCTACTCATAAAACTAAGTCCTTAATCATATCTGCGAGTTCCTGCTTTCGTTACCAATCTTCTTTAGATTTTCGCATGCTTGTTGGTATCGTTTATGAAGCTATATATAACCAAGAAAATCATAGTGATGGTGTCAATATAAATAACCAACAGATTGATGCGAAACAAACTATAATCAAACTAATCCTATGTTCATTAATATATTTAATCATATATTCGGTTCGATAGTCTCTCTCCTCATTCTCAATTACATCGAACCTAAAAAAATAAAACTGTATTGGAAATCGATCTTAGGAAACAACATTGGTATGAACCAAGATGCAAAACATGCAAAAAGCTATCCACATATCTCACTAACCATAAAATTGATCTCAGAGTTAAACGTTTTCCACATATCTCATTAATCGGAAAATCGATCTCGGAGTTAAACTATCTTATAAATAGTAAAAACGTAAACACAATAAGTGAGATATTTAATAAAGAAAAATCACCCTCGTTCGAATTCATTAATTTACCTATATAAAAAGAAACTAATAAGATGTCTTTAAAATATATGTCTTTCGAAATGACACATGGTATAATTATAATATATGTCTTTCAAACAAAACCTAAAAAATTGTACTGAATTCAAAATAAAGAAATGTATGTGTGGGTAGTAACCACCAAAACACGATATGTGATAAATATATGCAAATACAAATATAAATGATGATCTACCAATTATTAGGAAACATGATGTATAAGATTCGAATTACACAAGATATGATCATAGTAGATGTATTTCTAATAAACCAAAACATATATATTAAATGTTTTACAAAAACCCACGAAAAAACCATAAGACGTAAACAACCAATAACTAATCGACTAGTTAGACCTTCATCTCCATATTAGTCAGAAAGACACGCTTGGAAACATCTACATCATCAATACGATGACTACGTTTAGCAACCTTACGGCCAGTAGATCTTAAAGAAATAACCTCATCATCGACATTTCGTTATATGTCTAGTACCCTGTGGCGGATGTCAGCGGTTCGAGTCTGCTTATCTCCAACTCGTGAACTTAGCCGATACAAAGCTATATGATAGCACCCAATTTTTCCGATTCGGCAGTTCGATCTATGATTTTTCATTCATGGACGTTGATAAGATCTTGCTAAGGATCCCAACATGGATCCTTTAAATATAAACTTTAATGAACACCGTAAAAAAATAGATTATCAATCTATTTTATAATAATGCAAGGATTACCAGTAATCCGCCTTGTTATCACTTGAGTTCTAAGTAAAAGTTTAAACTCTTGTAAATTAGATGAACGGTTAATTTACATTTCGTCCACAAAATTTGTCTCGATGCTAGTTAATGTTAATTTTGGATAACCGAGAAGTTTTAACTAATGAAATTTATTCACCCGGTTGTATGCAAAAACTGAATATCAACAACTCTTTTAGTTTTTTGCACATCTTTAGACTTGATTTACTAAAGTATGATTTATGTTGGGTTAATTAGCTTAATAATAGATTTTTGGTACAAAATTATGTATCTAACACCCCTTGAAATAAAATTAGGTGGGTAGTTGAGAAAATAAAATAGTGGACAAATTTGTCCATATTAAATGTGATAATCATTAAACTTAAAAACAATTGAAATCCCTAAAAATATTGTATTCTTGATCTCTTGAAAATTGGCACTACATAGTAGATCTATAAATTAGCCTGCAAACAAAATAAAATTGGATCAGAAAAAAAGTAACATATTTATAACAACTATACTATTTTAATATATAGTTAACTATAACTAGTTAACTACGTTAATATATGTTATAAACAGTTAACTAGCTACTAATACGAGAAGATAGTTAACTATCTCACTATATTTTGTAACTATCTAAAATTTTCTACTGATTCGAAAAGATAACTAACTATTTTTCAGAAAATAATTATAATTTTAAAAACATAGTTGACTATTTTATAGCATAGTTGTATATCTACAGATTTCATAACATAGTTGACTACATAAAAATGTAATAGTGACTATTTATTTAAACAAAACGTTAACTATATGTTCAACATGTAGTTGTCTATTATAATTTGCATGATGAAGAATAACATACATAGCTAACTATTACCAAGATCGTAGTTACCTATTTATGGTTTGTATAACAAAAATAACATACTTAGTTAGCTATTTTCAGAAACATAGTTACCTGATTTTCGAAAATAGTCAACTATATCGATCTGTAACAGTGGTTCAGTTTGACAAGGAGATGAGATGACAATGACGAGTTTAACAGATGAGAAGAAATACAATCTTAATCCATGACTAGAGATTTTTGATCCATGGCAACTAAATAAAATAAAGTGATTGGGAATTGATTTTTTTGATCACCATAAATAGATGAGATCGATTATGGTGTTTGAGTTAGAAGAAGAATAAAGAAGAAGAACATAGAAGAAGAGGAGAGACAGAGGAAGACGAAGAGCAAGAGAGAAGAGGAAGAAGACGGCATATTGAAAAATAAAAGGTTCCAAGCCATGTCGAAACAAAAGCTTGGGTAATTTTGGATCTCTCATCTCCAAGAAGAAGATGATAGAAATAAGAAATCAAAAGAGATCAAAATAGAGTGTAATTTCAAAAGAGAGAAATACAAAAA
The DNA here is from genome assembly GCA_900128785.1 of Arabis alpina. Lineage (NCBI taxonomy): Eukaryota > Viridiplantae > Streptophyta > Magnoliopsida > Brassicales > Brassicaceae > Arabis > Arabis alpina. Next base: position 5,314,751 of record LT669788.1, read on the forward strand.
CTAATCTATTTGTGCAGATGAAACAATGAATCAAAGGAGGGATTGTACTTTCGATAATGGAAGAGAGGAAAATGGAAGACGACGGCGCTAGTTTAGGTAAAAAATAAGGTTTAGTTAAATTTTTTTTTTTGTTACGAAATTATGGTGCAAAAACAGGAGGGTACAATGGTCTTTTCAGGTAGTATGTATGTTATACACCTAATTTTTTTAATGAGGTGTTAGATACTTAATTGAACCCTAAATCTTATTATTAGTGCCAATTAACCATTTATGTTTGGATTTGAAGTTAAATCAAATATATCCTTAATTTTCAAATTAATGTATGTTTGAGTTTTTATTGTCTCGGTTAAATTCAAATTTCAAAATATTTGTATTATTGTATACATTTAATAAATCCATTTAAACCATAACTAAATATGATTTAGTTTTCAGATCAAATGTATCCTAATGTAATATTCTTAATTAGTTCGTTTTACTTAAATTAATACTATTATATCACTGTGAGTGTGTGACATATAAATTACATTTCTTTCACTCAAAATTTTATAATTGTTCCCATTAATCCATTTTCCGATTTTTAATGTAACCATCACAACAACTAACATACCACAAATACTCTATTAAGTTTTTTGTTTGTTATTGACTTCCCTTTGATTTTTAATATGTTTCCGTCATATCGATTTTTCTTTATTGTCTTTTATATTCTCACAATTTTCCAGATATTTCCCAAATTCTTCTCAAAATTTTCCAGATATTCCATCTTTTTTTTGTTTTGTTTATGGACTTTTATATTTATATTTGCATATGATGATAATTACTACCACCTAGATCACGGTCGTAATGATAAACTTATTTATGTAATGGATGAGAGGAAGTGTAAAGTTTCGTGCATAATAATACTTCTTAGGGAATATCTCGTTGTTATCTTTTTCTGTTAAGTGTTGCTCACGATTCTTGGGTCCATCTTCTCCTCTTCCATATCTGTCTCTCTCTTTGAGATTGTTTTCCTCTTATTCTCGTTTTTTGTTATGTATTTATAGAATAATGGCACAATTCTTAGTTTCTGTTGTATTTATAAAGATAAAAAATGATATGGACAAAAATATATACTGAACATTGTATCTATATTTTGTCTTTTTGTTCTTTCTTTATTTTTTTTTCTAACTTGAAAACAGTTATTTTTTCCTTCCATAAATAAATTTATTTCATTAAAAAAACCTTTAACACTAGTATTTGTATTTTGTGCATATCATAATTTTTTTTTTTTGTTTCTAAACCGGAAATTTTCAAAAGTAAACCTAAATCAACAAAAATCACTATCTTTAATCCTTGAAAAGAGTACATATTTTGAATCTTATCCAAGAGTATTCTATGCTTTCAACTAAGTTTTAAAAATTATACAGTATTGTATATAAATGGGTTGACTTGTGTAGACCCCTCAAAAACTTGCATCCTAAAGTATTTGTCCCAAACTATCGAGCTCATGACTAAACTTTACAAACTCATAATTTCAATCACTAAACCACCAAAAAGTATCCAAATTAATATTTTGCTAATCCTATCTTCGAGTTCCTCCTTCTATTACCACATTATTATGTGGTCCATAAATAAATTCCACGGTGGTGACTCCTTGTAAAACCAAAGAGTGTTGATTACTTGATAGACATTTTCAATAAAAGGAGATTAAGTTACACGATAAGAGTTCATAAATCGTTAGACAACTACGCAATTACTTGTATTCTTCTGTTACTTCTTCCTCATGTTAAGATCTTGTCTTAGGACAGAAGTAAATGATTTTTCTTGCTCATATTTCTTCTCATGACTTTACCACAGCGAGGATTAGGAATGAATCCACAAAAATGAACGGCTCTAACCTTCTTTTACTGAGACATATTTGTTGCAACAAAGGTAAAAATGTCTTTGAAAAGATGATCATTGTGAGTGATTAAAGAAACTAAATCTCAAAACTACTGCCTGCAGATTTTTTATTGGTTGGAAATATCTTATGAGAAAACTAAAATCGAATAAAACTATGGTTTGGTTCGTTTATGTTATGGAAAATATATGGTTGAGGTACTAACACTCTTTGTTTCTTGTAAGTTCTCTGTATATAAGCAAAATAGCAAAATAATTATCTTATCTATTACACTGTTTTGTAGCAAAAGAATCCAAAAGAAGACATATGTTAACATGCCTACAGATTTTTCATCCACTATGCACAAACTCTTTTTTTGACCAAACTCTTCTCCTTCATCATACTACGTGATCTCAGGGCCGGTCCAACCAAATATGTGGCCCAAGACAAAAAAAAAAATTAAAATAGTTATTATTTATTTATTTTTAAAAATATTAACCTATAAAAATATAATAGTTCATAAACTCATATATATTTTATTTTAATGGTCCAAAACACTTTTATTAATGCCCCAAAATATTTCTTGTATGTAATCTAGATAACTTTTTTACAAAAATATGGTCAATAAATTAGCTTAAAATATAAAAAATGTGCCCCAAAAATTAACAAAAAATATTGGTGGCCCTACCTGCCTCCCCTCTGGGCCGGGCTCGCGTGATCTTTAAGTGATTTATCGCTTTCGGTCTTTTTCGATGTTCTTGGTCGTCTCTTTGAGACGGCGACGACATGCATTATCTGCGTTGGTTGTTTTGGAATCTGTTTTGTGTGTAAGGTTTTGTATATGTTTTGCTAAGAGACCCACGTTTGTCTAATCATTGTAATATAGGATTGATGAGATATTGCATGTCTTGTGTAACATACTTAATCATATCGTATTTAAATCTATAATACATGCATACGCATTTTTGTATATTCAATCAGTATTAGTATTCATTGAATCATATACCAAAATAAATCCAGTAGTTGACTTTCAATTTGTTTTACTACTCTAAAACTCTCTAGAAATTAAGAGATGGAATCAAACATTTCCTCTTTTTTTATTGTCACGAAATCAAACATTTACTTATTCCGGGGAAATTTGTGGATAAGCAAGCTCGTGGGGCAAGCTGTACATCATGTTAAACATCCGTTATTGAAAGACCGGGACCTCGGTCTTTGTATCCATTTTCGACGGAATTCTGATTTTTCATCATCTTCATTTTCATTGGATATATACATTTATCTATCGCCATGCGCCAAACACGATGCTTCCTTGGTTTCATCATAAACCACGACCTTCTTCTCTGCAGTGATCCCCATTTACATCAACCTTATTATCACAGCCACTGTATTTTCTTGCTTTAGTAGTGGTGACACAACATTATTAAGGAGCTTTCATTATAATGGAAATATTCAAGATGTACTAAAAAATAATACTATCTTTTGTTATCACGTTGAGAAATATTGAATGATGTAAAATGATTCATCTTTTAGGTCGAAATATATTAATTTCAAATTTCCTTTTATTCGGGAATATAACAAATGCAAACCAAGTTATACTGCAATATTTGAGCTATTTTCTATTCAAAATGGCTCACAAAATATGAGGATATGCATGAATCTACAAAAGTCTCAAATTTAACTACCACGAAAGTGGAACTAACTAACATTTGGGTGCAATGAATGGTAAGGCAAGAAAAGATACATCAATGTATGAAGAACACGTGCTCTGAAACATTTTATAAACACCATCTGAAAAAACATCGAATTCCATTGAAACCATATGACTTGAATACCATATGCAAACACGTCAATGTTTAAACTCCATTGAAGCCATACGCAAACACGTAAATGAAACATTCAATAAACACGAATTGAATACCAACGTTTATTTAATGCTTATTTTTATTCTTAATTTCTTTTGTTTTCTATGGTGATCTTCGTTATTTTTCTATTTGTTATTACTTCTTTCTTGTTTTTCTAATTATTGTAAACATTGTTATATTACATTTTCTGTGATTTGATTTCTTCTTTGTTTTCTTTGTTTTAACAAATAGCCTCTCAAATTTTATCTCCATTGAAGATATCACACTCAGGTCTCTTTGAAGGGATGTCATAAACGAGAAAAAGAAATACTTGGGATTTATATTTTTCTGCGTATGCGGCTCTTTCCGTCTGTCTGTTGATTTGATTGCGAGAGTTTCTTTCATGTTTCTATGTTTCGTGTTAGTTATATATATTTTTTTAGATATCCCAATATTTAGTCTTGCTTAAATTTCAAGAATATCCATCTTTATAATTCTGCTCATTAGATGGAAAAAATAATTAATTGATATTCATTATAATTTCAATATTTTAGTTTTGATTATAAAATAGAGAATTGTAGAATCATTGTGTCTCTTACTTGAATGAATGTAGAATATATTTGTGAGTGAGTAGAATATATTTCAGTCACATAATGATCAATATACGAAGATTTCTTTGATTGTTCATCAATCTATATTATGTTTGTATCCTCTTCATAATTTTTTTTTTAAGATTAGACAATTGTGATGATGGTGGAAATAGATGGGTGAGTGAAAAGTGTGTTATGAGAATTCATCTTATGCACTAACACTAAATTTATGAACATAACACCACAAACATGAATAATTTGTCCATGAATTAAGAAGAAGAAGAAGAATCACAAATTCACATGTTGTTGCGTTTTTTTCCAATAATCTAGTCCGATCCATTGTTGATAATCTGTTATGGATGACAAGGCAGTTAGAAAAATACGTAGGAATAATGTTGGTGAACCAAACTCATTTGTAGATTTTTTTTCTACCTATAAAAAAAAATAAAGATCATGGAAAAACCCGAAACTAAAGAAATTCATTAAGGCACGGAGGCTATGGTTATCGCATTTCTCAATTTGATGTTATATATGTCAGATTTACATTAAAAAAATCAGAAAAAGAAATCCAAGAAGACGAAAACCACACACAAATAACAAAGTTAATGCCATCGGTGAAGAAAAGTTTTATGTGGAAGTTGTAGGTTAAATACTCTTGTTCAACCAATGATGGTAACCTATACATCAAATAATCATATGAAAAAAATTAAAAGAGCATAAATTCTTGATGAAATATAAAGATAAACAATAACACAAACACATATGAGAGATGGTAAAATATACGGAAACATCAAATCCGAAAGACTATGTAACAAGTCTTTAAAATAACCTTCAATAAGAGGCAAAATCTACGGAAAAAACGAAGAAGATTATGTTAGATATGAGCGTACAAGTACAAAACAAATAGAAAAACCTAAACATGGTCTTTAAGCCATCCTTGAATAAGAGACAAAAAAGCAATAAAAAAATAAAATTAGGTTAAATTAACCTTGCATAAGAGGCAAAATCTATATAAAGGAGATTACATATGAGTACAACCTCGTATTTCAGTAATCGATCCGGGAGCAAGAACTAAAAAGTTTTTTTATATAAAAAATATATAATTCCAATCTCCTTCTTGCTCCGCCGCACATTCCTCTGTCCCCTCCTCCGATCTCTGCACCATCTCAAAGTGCCCTCTTGACAGAGCAATATAACTACTAATATAATTTAGGTGTATGTCCCTTTCCGTGGACGTCTCTCCTTTCCATGCTCAACCTGCGGCTTACTGTCTCGTATGATCATATGGCTTAATTTGCTAATACATCTATAGAGTGAAAAAATAGAAAATCAATAAGGGATCCAACATAGTCCTGGAAACTAACAAACTAAATGACACAGTTATGAATAAGACAGTTAAAGATAATAAAACATATTCATAAACGTTGTCTATCAAAAGATTCAAAACGATCAAATTGTATACCATTCGGAAGAAAAAAGAACTCGTAATAAGAAAAAAGAAAAAAGATTCAAATCAATAAACGACCAAAACGATTAAAACCATGATGATCATGAAAAACAACTTACTGAATCCATCAAATATTGCAAGAACCATTTCTCCAGTAATAAGAAATTAAGAACAAATAATTTCATCACAGGTTTGCCATCCAGCATTGAGTTCGAGAAGAAATCATAACCTTTTTTAAGACCAGAGAGCACAAATCATATATTAGTGAAGCAAATATATCATAGATCTACAGTATAACCATGAATCAATCGAGACCCCAACGTACTGTATTTACGTACACACAAACCTCAGTATTTATTCAAGTAATTACTTAACATGCATGTACTTTAGTTATTTTTACTATGTAACCTGTTACGATTGATGTGATTTTGTGCATGTGGGGTTTGTGATCAAGAGAAAGCATCGTCATGTTGATGTGATCAAGAATCTAGAGAAGATTCGTATAAAACAAATAAAAAACCTAGACTTGCATCTTTAAACAAACCTTCAATAAGAGGGAAAAAACTACAGAAAAAATAAAATTAGGTTAGACAATAATTAAAATACCATATCTAGATGAAAACCGTTTGCGTTTGACTGAAACAAAAATGAAAAATAAATATTATAACAAAAACAAACAACACAAGCTGAGATACGCCTATGCATATAGGTTTAACAATAGTGGGTTTATAAAACACACTTTGATATCCATTAAAGATTTCCTTTAACATGATCTATAAATATTCTTCTATAAACGCACAAAAAAACCTATAAGCAGATTGCACATGTACTAAACCCTAAAATAATAAAAAAGAAAAAAAAAACAAATTAGAAAATCAAACCATAACGGAGAGGTCCAATTTTTGTCCATTTGTTATAGTCGATGCTTTCATATTAGATGGTTAAACCTTCACTGGAAACACCAACAAAATAATCCAAATCAAAAAGTCAGAATTGAGAATCAAGCTACTATGCATATTAACAAAAGCAACGAAAGAAGAAGAAATAAACAATAACAACAAAATCTTTAGAGATCGTTAAAAATATTAGAATAAAATATCAAACCTAAAAACTATAAAAGCCGTATATTATGTTTTGCCATGGAGTGAGAAAGCATATATACATTCAAAAATTTAGGGCTACACATCTTTTTTGATATAATCAAATCATAAAGTGAATATTTTATATTAATTATAAAATAGTAATGGAAGGTTACCATTAATTTGAATATATCTATAACAAACAAAGATCTTAAAAACATATCCAAAAAAATCTTACAACTAACGGGCTTGGTAAACTATCTCATTATAAATGTTAATAACTAATGTTACTTAAATTAGCTAAACGAATGGGCCTATCAAAAACCTCAACGGCCCAACTACATAAACTAACACAAATAGAAAACGACTCATTATGTGTAAGAGTGGCAATTTCGTAATTAATTAAGGATGGCAAGGGGCTGGAAATTCCAAATTTCATTAAGGGCAACATTGTAATTAGCCATTTGAAAGTGAATGTGAGAGCGCCACCTCATATCTTTTGACTTCCTTTTACTACTATAGATTGGAAGTTGGTGTCGGTCAATCCGGTTCACATCTGCCTGAAATAAGACTTGTTATTGTTGAAAACAGAGAAGCTAAAATGTAAATATGTACCGACCTCGCGGTAGTTCCATAATTGATTATGCAAGCAAGTCCAATACGGTGAGCCACAGAAGTTTGGTTGAGTGTTGAAAGCTTCATAACCAACACCGATTTTATTACATTCTAAACCATCCAGTGTAAATCTCAATCTCTCAAGAAGCATCCACATTGAGTAGTTTCCGCCTAAAGATCCTGGTTGTCCTGCTTCAGCCGCCTTTTTTTCATCGGAAAATTCAATTTTAGTATCATAATACGGCGCAAGATATAAAGGATGTCTAGTGGATATATAGTAGTTACCGCTCTTGGGATTGCAAGATAGAAGTCTTCGAAAGACGGAATACTTGTGTAACTAGCAAAGTCTCCTATGAGATTAACCTTAAGAAAGTTGTCATTTGCCGTAGCTGTTCTATTTTCAGGACCAATAATCACTTCTTACGAGCAAAAACATTCGTAAGACCGACTAAGTCTGAACAAAACCAGCTTGGAAAACCGAAGAAAAAGGATGGATTGATGAAGAAAACATACTGAAACTTTAGTTTCGGTCTTCAACTCAACACGCACGATAAATCCTATTGTTCGTTGTCCAATGCCGAAAACATGGAACCTAGAGAAGACAAATCAAGTGTCCAGTGCATAAGAATTCAGCATATTATGGATCTTGAGGATAAGGGCCGATGATAAAAATCGTGTTAAGGGTCCATACCAGTCACCTGGAAAACGAAGGCAATGCACGGTATTTGCCTTGCCTTTTACCATCTTATCAACTAATCAAAGTCAAGAGAAGAAAATGTGAGTCCAAATATTGTTTAAAAGAAACAAGAGAAGAGAATGTTAAAAAACGAAAGAAGCACATACAAATATCTCCACAAGATGAAGGCATTCTTCGTTGCGGTCCACAAGGACAACATATCGGCTGATTTTGATCCAAAACGTTACCTTTCTCATCCCGCAACCTGTCCGGTTATCGTTATAAATTAGTGAAAAGTTAATTCGTCTAACTCAACACGTGATCATTTCAAGCATGTAAAAGACTAATATTTTCAGTTTACTGGGGGATAATTTGTTATAGAATTATCGCAAAGTATGTGAGAAATGACGATATCTACAAAAACTGCTACACAGGAAAGAAACATAGTAAAACAAATCATAGACAACAACAAAAACAGAGAAGGTTTAAGAAATCCTTGCCTTTCGCATATTTGTACAATATATGGTCGAACATCTGGCTCACACTTTCGAATCGTAACATAAAACTCTTGAAGTTTGTAAGGTACATCCTGAAACCATTAGAATTTTTTTTTCAAATGAGTCTAAAATTTTAGAACATTACATGACTACACATATGAAATGAAATAACGTATGTTTAGCTACACCAACAAAAGTTTAATTCATGGCGACTATATAACTACACATCTGAACTAAAACAATGTCGGCTAAATTAAAACGACGAAATCATTACCCTAATGTAGGTTAGATCATGAAGAGCATATGCTGCTGATTTTTTCACCGTTATAACTGGTGGAATCTGCATGGTTTGCATATTGCTACTCGAATTATCTTCGACCTCGACGATTTCCGCTACAATAGAAGCCTCTCCTCCGCTCTATAATTCATCACGAAAACAACAAAACACAAAATCATATATACAAAACACACAAGAAAGATAAAAAAATGTAAATCGTGGGAGAAAGAAAGGAGGATTACAGATCCACTTGGAACAGCGAGATTCAAGACGATCTTAGTTGAACAATTTAGATTCACTAAATCGGTGGATGTTTTATCACACTTCTCAATCTTTGATTTCGATAGAATCTGAGTTCCGTCTACGACTTCGTTAAACACTCCGAAACAAATACCGGCAAGTATAAAAGCAATCGCTACCGTCGACCGATCCATTTCTGACAAAAGTTCCTCTCTGTCTCTTTGTTATTGAGACTGTCAAATGAAAATTGAGGAACTGCTTCTTAACGGTTACTTTGGTTTTCTAATCCGTATCCTAGTAAGGTTGGAATTTTAAACCGTCAGTTACAAGCAAACCGAACTAAACCAATGCCTGTAAAACGAACTACTAATAAGTACTCCCTCCGTTTTATTTTAGTTGTCATTCTAAGTGTTTTCACACCAATTACTAAAACATTTAGAAGTTCTTTTTTGCCCATATTTAATGTGTTGTTTTATTTGATAAGTGTAATTAATAAGTTAAAAAAGTAGTGCTAAAAGTAGAAAATTAATCACAAATCTGTATTGAAAATGTAAAACGACAACTAATTCGAAACATAAAAATAAGTATAGAATGATAACTAATATGAAACGGAGGGAGTATCATACTTACAATGAACATTTTCTCGTTAAACACATTGTATGATAAATGATAATCCCGATGAATGTTATTGTTAATAACCCTAGATCATCATAGAAGATTAACATGACCGGCTCGAAATCATCTTACCCTAATAGCTTCAAGCTTCAGAGAAAATAACCCTTCACTGGCTTCCGATCTTCTTCAACGGTCGAGTTGATCAGGATCAAAAGTAAGAAAACCTAATTTAGAGATCTCCGTTTGATAACGCGATTCATTCTCCCATCTTGTTTGATTTTGTTTTAGGTTACTCGTAACCAACTTTCTGGTTCAATCCCAACTACATGGTACTAGTTTTGGTACTGATTTAATTGGTTCAGGTTTGGTTCAATCTTTATGGTTTATTGATTTACATGGCTTTGGCGTAATAGAATTTTATTAGTCGAATTGAATACGTAACAAAAACATCAAAATCAAATGAATATAATGAGTATAACAAAAGTTGATGGAGCCAAAACGTATATTTATTATGAAATATAGAGATGTAGGGTTATGTGCTTATGTATAAAAGCCTTTATACACATAATTAGGTTAGGGTTAATTATTTTCTTTGTATAAGTACGTTAGAGCCGTCACTCTTATAAATCATTTAGAAATAAATATACATAAATTATTTTGGATCTTTCATGGTAATCAGAGCAAAGGAGGTCTTGAGATTTTTGGATTTTTGATTTTGATAATGAAGAAGATGGATATGAAGAAAGATGGAGTTGCGAAAAGCACTCTCGATGTAGATAAAACTGCGGAAAGCGTTTCTTTGAAAAGAATAGCGGAAAGCATTCTGGATATGGTGAGAAGAGATAAAGCTAACGAATGAGGTAACCACAGATCTGGGCAAAGTACTACATGTACAACAGAAACTGCTTCAGCATCTGGGCGAACTGCTTCAACATCTGGGCGAACTGCTACAGGGCGAACTGCTACTACGCATACTGTATCACATGTTGAAGCACCACATGTTGCTTCACATGCTAAGACAGGTCTGACCAAAGACCAGTGGGATCGACTTGTACGAATCTTGGAGTCAAAATCACGCAAGAAAGATAAAAAAATGTAAATCGTGGGAGAAAGAAAGGAGGATTACAGATCCACTTGGAACAGCGAGATTCAAGACGATCTTAGTTGAACAATTTAGATTCACTAAATCGGTGGATGTTTTATCACACTTCTCAATCTTTGATTTCGATAGAATCTGAGTTCCGTCTACGACTTCGTTAAACACTCCGAAACAAATACCGGCAAGTATAAAAGCAATCGCTACCGTCGACCGATCCATTTATGACAAAAGTTCCTCTCTGTCTCTTTGTTATTGAGACTGTCAAATAAAAATTGAGGAACTGCTTCTTAACGGTTACTTTGGTTTTCTAATCCGTATCCTAGTAAGGTTGGAATTTTAAACCGTCAGTTACAAGCAAACCGAACTAAACCAATGCATGTAAAACGAACTACTAATAAGTACTCCCTCCGTTTTATTTTAGTTGTCATTCTAAGTGTTTTCACACCAATTAATAAAACATTTAAAAGTTATGTTTTGCCCATATTTAATGTGTTGTTTTATTTGATAAGTGTAATTAATAAGTAGTGGTGCTAAAAGTAGAAAATTAATCACAAATCTGCATTGAAAATGTAAAACGACAACTAATTCAAAACATAAAAATAAGTAATGAATGATAACTAATATGAAACGGAGGGAGTATCATACTTACAATGAACATTTTCTCGTTAAACACATTGTATGATAAATGATAATCCCGATGAATGTTATTGTTAATAACCCTAGATCATCATAGAAGATTAACATGACCGGCTCGAAATCATCTTACCCTAATAGCTTCAAGCTTCAGAGAAAATAACCCTTCACTGGCTTCCGATCTTCTTCAACGGTCGAGTTGATCAGGATCAAAAGTAAGAAAACCTAATTTAGAGATCTCCGTTTGATAACGCGATTCATTCTCCCATCTTGTTTGATTTTGTTTTAGGTTACTCGTAACCAACTTCCTGGTTCAATCCCAACTACATGGTACTAGTTTTGGTACTGATTTAATTGGTTCAGGTTTGGTTCAATCTTTATGGTTTATTGATTTACATGGCTTTGGCGTAATAGAATTTTATTAGTCGAATTGAATACGTAACAAAAACATCAAAATCAAATGAATATAATGAGTATAACAAAAGTTGATGGAGCCAAAACGTATATTTATTATGAAATATAGAGATGTAGGGTTATGTGCTTATGTATAAAAGCCTTTATACACATAATTAGGTTAGGGTTAATTATTTTCTTTGTATAAGTACGTTAGAGCCGTCGCTCTTGTAAATCATTTAGAAATAAATATACATAAATTATTTTGGATCTTTCATGGTAATCAGAGCAAAGGAGGTCTTGAGATTTTTGGATTTTTGATTTTGATAATGAAGAAGATGGATATGAAGAAAGATGGAGTTGCGAAAAGCACTCTCGATGTAGATGAAACTGCGGAAAGCGTTTCTTTGAAAAGAATAGCGGAAAGCATTCTGGATATGGTGAGAAGAGATAAAGCTAACGAATGAGGTAACCACAGATCAGGGCAAAGTACTACATGTACAACAGAAACTGCTTCAGCATCTGGGCGAACTGCTTCAACATCTTGGCGAACTGCTACGGGGCGAACTACTACTACGCATACTGTATCACATGTTGAAGCACCACATGTTGCTTCACATGCTAAGACAGGTCTGACTAAAGACCAGTGGGATCGACTTGTACGAATCTTGGAGTCAAAATCAGAAGGTGGGTCGTATCTACCTCGATTAAGTGGTAAGGATTTTGCTAGTGAGTGGATTGTGGATAGTGGTGCATCTCACCATATGACAGGTGATTTGAGAGCATTGTTTGATGTTAAACAAGTCTCTCCATGTTTAGTTGCACTGCCTAACGGCAAATCTATAGTTGTCAATCATGAAGGAAGTGTTGTTTTGTCAGACACGGTGAGATTTTCACGTGTTCTTTATGTTGAAGAATTG